>PVLC010000521.1:117673-169922 GCA_004027655.1 Graphiurus murinus | reverse complement strand
GATTACAAGCGTGCGCCACCACGCCCGGCTTATTCTAGGTATTTCATATAAGTGGAATCATATAAAATTTTTCCTTTTGTGACTGGCTTATTTCATTTGAAAATTATTTTCAAATTTCATCCATGTTGTATCATTTATCAGTTTAGTTCTTTTTATGGCTCAAAAATGTCCATTAACTCATAACGTTTTGTTTATTCATTCGTCTGTTGATAGACACTTGGATTTTCATCTTTTGGCTGTGGTAAATAACGCTGCTATGAACACTCACATACAAATATCTGAATTTCTGCTGTCAGTTCTTTTGGGCATAGATTTAGGAGTAGAACTTCTGGGTCAAATGATAATTCTATGTATAACTTTTTAAGGAATCATCAAACTGTTGAACTGTTTTCCTTTGCTTCCCTTTTGTGTGTGTGTTGAGGGGGCGGGGTACTGGGGATTGAGCCCAATACCTAGTACCAGAACATAGTACTGGTTTCTGTCAGGGTAATAATTCATTCTACCTCTGAGTTACACCCCCAACCCTATTTTATTTTTATTTTGAAACAGGGTCACGTTAGGTTGATGAGAGTCTCACTACTTGCTGAAGCTGTCCTCAAACCTGTGATCCTCCTGTCTCAGCTTCCCAAGTACAGGGATTACAGGTGTGCGTCACCACACCCAACTCTCTGGTTGTTTTTGTAGCTCGTGTGAGCTTCTTGCCATAGAAGTTAATTTACTACTGTTAGATTAAATGTCAGGAAAGACAGTATAATCAGTGACCTAGTGCTTAATAATTTTGCAAAAAAAGCAGCTTGGTAAGTAGGAAGAATGCCACTTAGAAGTCAGGAGATTTAGGTTCTAGTGTCAGCTCTGTTTCCTGAGTCACAAAGTTTCTTATACTCCAGAATTACATACACACACACACACACACACACACACACACACACTTCAGCATTGCATCAGATAAGAAACACAGATAAAAAAATATTTTTGTATGTGGTACCAGAGATTTTACCCAGGACTACTCTATGACTGAGCTAAACTCCAAGTCCCATGGTCTTGTGAAGTTTCCAAGGCTCGCCTTGAACCATCAGTCCTCCTGTTTTGGCCTCCAATATACTGGGACTATAGACATGCACCACTGCACCCAGCTAAAATTTTTGATAGTCCAAATAAACTTTGTATATGACTTGCTAAAATGCAAAGTTTTTTGATAATAGACTTGATTATATAGCCAAGTATTTTGATGTCATATACTCAAATATTCCAACGTGAATTAGCTAGCTGAAAAAATTTGGCCAGGTATACTTGACTTTCCATCACTTCAGATATACTTGACGTATATTTTCCCAGAATGGAAAATCTGAAAACCAGTGTAGAAGATAATTAGATACATAGAAAGCATTTATTTCCAAAGTAATAAAATTAGTATAAAAATAATAAAATTATATATCAATATGAAAATATTTTCTTAAGAAAAACTTGTTTTTAAAACGGGCGTGGTAGCGCACACTTGTCATCCCAGTGCTTGGGAGGCTGAGGCAGGAGGATCTGGGTTTGAGACCAGCCTCGGCTACTTAGTGAGGCCCTCCACAACTTAGTGAGACTCTGTTTCAAAATAAAGACTAAAAAAGTAGGGCTGGGGATGTAGGTCAGAAGTAGAATACCCCTGGGTTCAATCTCCATATAACAAAAAAAAAAGAAAAAAAAAACTTGTTTTAGATCCTTTACATTATATATAATTGAAATCTGCAATTAAAAAACAATACTAGCCGGGCGTGGTGGCGCACGCTTGTAATCCCAGCATTTGGGAGGCTGAGACTGGAGGATCCGGGTTCGCGGCCAGCCTCAGCTACCTAGTGAGGCACTCAGCAACTTAGTGAGACTCGGTTTCAAAATAAAGAATAAAAAATAGGGCTGGGGGTGTAGCTCGGAGGTAGGATGCCCCCGAGTTCCATCCCCAGTACCGCAAAAAAAAAAAAAAAATACTAAAAGATCAAGGCCTGAAATTTCATTTTTTCTGGCTTTAAACTTGGATTGCATATCACAGTATACTTAATATTTATGTTTTAAAAATTTAACTTTATATGTGAACAACTGGGTTATTAAAATTTGAACAGAGAAATGTGAGTTATGTAATGAAGCACATGATAATTACCACCTGCTTTTGGCATATTTATTACTAGGCCAGTTGTGAAAAAGTCATTAACTTGCTTCTCTGTACCTCTTGGGAGAAAAGATGAGCTGGTAAAAAGAATATGGAGGAATTTATATCTATGGATGAATTTAAGGTTTCAAAGGATCTTTGACTAAAAAGTCCAAGCTGCATGTCCTGTGACTAATAAGCACCAAGTCCATCTACTGAATGGGGAAATGTCCATTCGCATGAAAACAATCTTCAGGGGCTAGGTGACGACTACTGCTTTTTCTTCCAAGTAAATCTGGCTTTGCTCTTAGACATTTCCCTTTAACAGTTATTTGGAACCAGACCTCACGGAAAGCCTGGTCAAAATCTGTATCTGAAAAGTATCTGTGAATTTTCAGTATAAATTTTATAAATTAAAACAAATAAGCATCATCAGTCTCACCTCTTCTGTGAATCAGGCCTTTGGATAGCCTTGCTGCTGGAGCATGTCTGCATTATAGGCATGCTAATTGACATGAAAGTGGCTGAGAGACTAATAAAACTAAAGGGTGTAGCTTGTGTCATTATTTAAGATAAAGAGCCTAGAGATAATGTACATGCTAATACTTCCAGAAACATGGGTAAACGCTAATCTAAAATTGATAGTACTTTGTTTTTAACATACAAACTAAAGTTGGCTGTTCATCTGATCTCATCTTGTTTTAAAGATTTTTTTTCCCTCAAAGATATACTCACTTCCTTACAATATATTTACTGGAGGTTTAGTAGACTGGTGATGTCAGTTAAAGCATATTACCAATACTGTCCTTATTGAGTCATACATGGTGTAGTAGAAAAAGTACTGAACTTGGAATCAAAGGACTGAGGTTAACCTGCCTTTTATTTTTTATTTTTATTTTTATTGGTGCATTGTAATCATACATCTTAGTTAGGTACAAGCTGGTAAGGCATGTATACATTTCTCATTTAACCCTTCCCCAGTTCCCGTCCCATTCCCTCCCCCTTCTTCCTTCTTAAGTTCAATTTAGTGATTGACTTTGATATGTTTGTGAAAGTATATCATGTGCATTAGGTCCCCCCCCCCTTCCGTTGAGTCACCTTTGCTCATCTAAGGTTTCTCCTTCTTTGTCTAGATTCCCTCTTACGTTCTACTTTCTCCCTAGCTTCTGCATATTAGGGAGAGCATGTGATTTTTTTCTTTTGTGACTGACTAATCGCACTTAACATGCGATTTTCCAGTTCCATTCATTTCCCTGCAAATGACATGATTTTGTTCTTCTTTATGGCTGAGTAAAATTCCATTGTGTACATATCCCATAGTTTTGTAATCCATTAATCTGTTGATGGATATCTTGGCTGGTTTCACAGTTTGGCAGTTGTGAATTGTGTGGCTATAAACATGGATATACATGCATCGATCTGATAGTTTGGTTTCCATTCTGTTGCGTAGACACCCAGAAGTGGTATTGTTGGATCATATGATAGGTTCATTCCCATTTGTCTGAATATCCTCCATACCATTTTCCAAAGTGTTTGCACTAATCTGCAATCTCACCAACAATGTATCAGGGTTCCCACTTCTCCATACCCTAGCCAGCATTTGTTGTTGTTTGTGTTTTTGATGATTGCCATTCTAATTGGGGTTAGGTGAAATCTCAAGGTAGTTTTGATTTGCATCTCTCTGATTACTAATGATGTTGAACATTTCCTCATATTTATTGGCCATTTATATTTCTTTTGTGAACTGTCTATTTAGATCATTTGCCCATTTTTTGATTGAGTTGTTTTCTTAGCTGTGAGTTTCTTGAGTTCTCTGTATATTCTAAGTATTAGTCCTCTATTGGAGGAGTAGCTGGCAAAAATTTTCTCCCATTCTGTGGGCTCTCTGTTGAGGTTCTTGATAGTTTCTTTTGCTGTACAGAAACTCTTCAGTTTAATGCAGTCCCATGTATTGATCTTCCTTTGAGTTGTTTATGCTTATTGAGAAAATTACCTGTGCCTATATGTTGAAGTGTTGGAGCTGTGCCCTCTTAAAGTAACTGCAAGGTCTCTGGCCTGGCTTCTAGGTCTTTGATCCATCTTGAATTGACTCTTGTTCATGGTGAGAAAGTGGGGTTTATTTTCGTTTTCCTGCATCTGGCTAACCAGTTCTACCAACACCATTTGTTGAAGAGGCTGTCTTTTTTCCAGTGTATGTTTTTGGCTCCTTTGTCAAAAATCAATGGACAGTAAGTGTGTGGGTTTGTTTCTGAGTCTTCTATTCTGCTCCACTGGTCTATGTGTCTGTTTTTGTGCCAATACCATGCTGTTTTTAGAGAAATAAGGCAAGAGAAGGAAATCAAAGGTGTAAAAATAGGAAAAGAAAAGAACTAAAACTATTCCTTTTTGCAGATGACATGATACTAAGAAGATCCAACAAAGTCAACCGAAAAGCTTATAGAACTGATCAACAAATTCAGCAAAGTGTCTGGATACAAAATCAATCTTAAAGAATCAGAAGCTTTCCTGTATACCAACCATAAATCTGCTGAAAAAGAAATCCAGAAAACAATTCCACTCACAATAGCACCCCCAAAAATAAAATACTTAGGAATAAACTTAACCAAGGAGGTAAAAGACCTCTATAAGGAAAACTATAAAAGGTTGAAAAAAGAAATTGAAGACCTTAGAAGATAGAAAGATCTTCCATGCTCTTGGGTAGGCAGAATAAATATCACCAAAATGGCCATTCTCCCAAAAGTGATCTATAGATTCAATGCGTAAGACACCCATTAAATTACCGAGGTCACTCCTCACAGACATAGAAAAATCAGTCCTTAAATTCATTTGGAACAACAAAAAGCCCAGAACAGCCAAAGTAGTTCTTAGCAACAAGAACCATGCAGGAGGCATCACAATACCTGACTTCAAACTATACAAACTTGCCTTTTAAAAGAGGAAGAACAGTGGCAAAGAGGCTAGGGAGAGGGAGATGTCTGTCAGAGGGTACAAATTTTCATTTGTGCAAGATGGATAAATGCTGAGTATCTGATGTACAGGATGGTGACTAGTTAATGATACTGACTTAAATACTTGAAATTTGCTAAGAGAGTAATTTTTTTTTTTTTTTTTTTTTTTTTTTTTTTGTGGTGCTGGGAATGGAACCCAGGGCCTTGTGCATGCTAGGCTCTACCACTGAGCTACCCTGGCCACTAAAAGAATAAATCTTAAGTGATCTCAAGTGTTCTCACCACACACCCATACACATACACACACAGATAACTAAGTGATGTAATGTACATGTTAATTAAATTGATTGTGATGATTATTTCACAATGTATATGTATATCAAATTGTCACATATACTTTCCATATATATGATTTTCATATATATTGCAATAAATGTGGGAGTGGGGGAAGCTTGCCTTTTACTAGGTGTCCATAGCCTTGGATAACTCAGCCAGCTGCCTGGCCCTTTGCTTTCTCTTCTGTTAAATAGGAATAATTTCCATCATGTGGAGTTGTGATAGTTTAGTGAGGTAATACAGTGTGGTTACTGGCCTGTCATAGATAGCACATGTAATTGTAGTGATTGCTTTGCTGTTTTGAATCCTGATAGAACATGAACCAGTCTTAGTACTAGGGGTATTTTCTGGTAGATGTGACATAATTTCCACAACCAAGAATGTGAGCAAAATCTTCCATTCATGTAAAACCCTATTTAGCCAGAATCCTGCCTAAGAGCTCCATCATACAGGCAGAGAGTTGACGAGAAAAGAGCAGCAGATAGTTGTGCTCTGTGTTTTGGGGCCTCTTCCAAAAAGAAGAGTCTTAAATACAACTTGGCAAACAGCAGAAATAGTTCAGCTTTTTAAATGAGCAGCAGGATGAAATACAGCAATATTAATGCACAGGAGGCCCTCAGTAATTAGAAAATATAGTTCAGTTAATCTACTTCTCAAAGAGGCAGAGGCAGTCATTATTTGCTATAATGAATTCATTTAACTCCTAACCTGGCATCTGTCTATGTGTGTGTGTTGTTTTAGCTGTAAAAGTTGCTGTTTAAGGTGATACCTCTAGTCTATTGAGTAAAGAAGGTTAAGAAAATGTTTTCTATAAAACTCTTGTCCTGTCTGAGGCAGCTTAGGGTTATTGTTTATGAACACATAACATCGGATCTCTGAACTTTAATAAGAACTACTTAGATTATGTGGGTTTTTTTTTCTTTAAAAAATGTAGTTTTTCGTGTTTCTTTTTCAACTCTGTCTAGAAAGGGAGGGAGAATACTGGTAGAAAAAAATTTTATTTTTATTTTTTAAAGAAGAAGCAGTATCAACTTGGATTATCTGCTCTGAATGCTCCACATCCAACCACTCTGCTCATACCCATATTTCATATATAAACAAAAAAGTAAATGTTTACATTTCTCCATTAGTAAAGGGGGTCTGGACTTGCTGCAAGAAGAGTACTATTCTAATTCGAGAAAAAAATGTGAATTTATGAGTTTGGTTTCAAGTTTACATGTATTTTTAAAATATGACCAACTCAGTGTGTCTTAGACCTGCATCTAGGATACGAATCCCTGCACAAAAATTGTTAGAAATTTGTTTAAAAAAAAAAAAAATTCACCTCAGCTTCCTATGTTAGTACTATCTAGGAACTTGGACAGAAATTCTAACTTAGGTCACTAATTTCTATCATCCTTGTTTTCTCATACACATTTAAGGTTATAAATATCTTTCTAAGTATCCCTCTAGTCATATGCCACAGGTTGTGATATACTCTGCCTTTTTGGTGGTTTTGTTCCAAATATTTTTTAATTTCCATTTTAATTTTGTGTGTGTGTGTGTGTGTGTGTGTGTGTGTGTGTGTGTGTTACTGGGGATTGAACCCAGGGGCATTTTACCTCCTAGTTACACCCCCAGCCCTATTTTTTATTCTTTATTTTGAAAACAGGGTCTCACTAAGTTGCAGAGAGCCTCACTAACTAGCTGAGGCTGGCTGTGAACCCGGATCCTCCTGTCTCAGTTTCTGAAGTACTGGGATTACACACGTGCACCACCACGCCCAGCTCCATTTTAATTTTTAACTCAGATACTTTAGGTACTTATTTTGAGAATTGTGGAGTTTTAAGGACAGATTTTTCAGTCCTATAGCTGCAAGAAAAAAAGATAGCTGACCAGAGAACACAATTTGATAATTGGACAGTTGCTTTTCAGAATATAAAACTTACTGTATTAAGTCAGTAGTTTTCATCTGCTATTGGTTTTCCTACAGTAGACCACACTCCCAGATACCCCTTGGATTTTAATTATTTATTTGTGAGTCTCTCCACTGCTATTCTCCTGTTTGATCCCACTGTCACCAATGCTTGTCTGTAGCTTTGCCACACTGCTGAGTTTCCTTCTTGGTTCACTCTCACTGGGATGAAAACAACCTAAAAGTAATCTTCTTCTGAGCCAATACAAGCCATTCTATTCTAGACCTACTATCAGGCCATGTAGAGCTTATGGTAGATTGTTCTTTAGTTTATTTTGTGATTTTTTTCGAATGTGTGCTATCCAACTTGGTAACCACTAAGCCATATGTGGCTTTTGGGCACTTGAAATGTGGTTAGTGTGAATTGATTATATTATAAAAATTAGTTTCACCTCTTTTTTTAATCTTAACTTGACTACTAAAATTTTAAAATTAGATATGTGGCTTCCAAGGTATTTATATTGAATATTTCTTTTTTTTTTTTTTTTTTTGCAGTACTGGGGATGGAACCCGGGGGCATTCTACCTCCAAGCTACAGCCCCAGCCCTATTTTTTTATCCTTTATTTTGAAACAGGGTCTCACTAAGTTGCGGAGGACTTCACTAAGCAGCTGAGGCTGACCGCGAACCCAGATCCTCCAGTCTCAGCCTCCCAAATGCTAGGATTACAAGCATGTGCCACCATGCTCGGCTTATATCGAATATTTCTGTTTTGGACTTGCCAGTGCTAGACTAAAATCACAGCATGCAAGTAGGGGACAGTTTTCCCCTTAGCTTTTGCACTGAACTTCTAAACTAAGCAGGGCTCAAATAATATCCCTCAGAATTCCAGGTTTCCTGCACAAGATTTAGGTAATGCAGGAGTGATGTTAGTACTTGCTTACTTTCTAAACAAAGGAGCCAAAGCATAACCATCTACCAGTGAGTTTTCCGACCATGTTGACTCCAGTCGGTCAGATTTCTGTAAAGTATTATGATTTCATTCTAATCATCCTTTATGTTTCTCAGACATGCAGTTTTGCCATCGAGTTAGAACCATTTAAAAGCTTATCTTATTGGAAAGACACAGGGAGCAGGAACAGATGAGATAAGCTGCAAAAACAAGGCTCCTATTTAGCAGAGGGTAAAGACCCCATCCCTTAATCTGCTTCCTATTCCTAAAGGCCTTTCCCACTTCTCAGTGGCAGGTATAAGAAGTGAGGGTGCACAAGAGAACCAACTCTACCATACTTTTTGCCATTTTCCTATTTTACGACCTGGCTTGGCCTGTATTGTTAGACTGTGAGCTTCTTAAGGACAAGGGAACAGAGAGAATTAATCATCTGTGTATTACCCGTAAGGTCCAACGTTAACAAGTTAAAATCAGCTAATACCTCTGAGTGTCTTTCCTATCATGGTACACTTAGAAAATTATAATATTTGTACAGCAGGGGATTCTGGCTGCCTAACACTTCTACTACACTATTCATCTCCTTTGTATGGATTATAAATACCCCTTTCTCAAGTTCCTATACCGCCATCTGTTGGGAAATTATTGTAATAAAAGTGTGGATCAGTAGTGACTCAAGAATGGTTGCCTCCCTCTAGAGTTGTTTGGTGTACTATCTGCTCTACTGTTCATGGTCATCCTAAGACCACCTAAAAACCCTCCTGGCCACACGGTGGGCTGAGGGAATAATATTTGTATAAATTTCAACCCATGAGATGTACACTAGCAACTTAGGAAACCAGGTACTATTCTGAGAACTGAAACTCCAACATAATCCAAGAAGTAGGAATTACTATAATCCCAATTTTTTCAGATGAGCAAGCAAGGGTATAAAGAGGTAAAATAATTGACTATCAGCTTGGGTTTTTAACCACAGCGGTATGCCCTCTGGCAAACCTGTTAAACTGCATCGGTTAGCCAGGCGTGGTGGCGAACGCTTGTATTCCCAGTACTTGGGAGGCTGAGACAGGAGGATCACAAGTTTTCGGCCAGTCTCAGCTACTTAGTGAGGCCCTCTGAAACTTAGACCCTGTTTCAAAATGAAGAATAAAAAATAGGTCTGGGGGTATAGCCCAAAGGTAGAATGCCCCTGGTTCAATTCCCAGTACCAGGAAAAAAAAAAAAAAAAAAGCACATCAGTTGCAGCAATTTCCAAATCTCATTTTTTCCATCTCAGTCTATCTTAAGACCTCAGCCTGTGAGTTCTTTGGATGAATCCATAGCTATAGTGTTTTTTTTTTTTTTTTTTACTTTCGGCAAAAGGATTTGTGCTTTCTCACTCCCAATTTGTGCTAAGGTGTCACCCCTTTCTCTATATTTTACCGTAACCTCTGCTCCTCTCCCCATCCTGTGCCTTTGCTTCTTCCCAGTAGTCCCCATTCTTGCATTGCACAGTGCCCAGCCCAAACCGCTACCAGTTGTGTGGGTGGCTCTGTCCTCTTCTGGATTTCCTGCCTATGTTAAAGCTGTGAGGACAGTCTCCATGATTACCCCTCCTTCTTTTGGTGTCTCCTCTTTTTGTTTAATCCCATCTCTTTTTAAACCCTTAATTGCTGTTCTTTCCTCCATTTTCTCTACCAGTTATTTTACTGATTTAGAAGGAAAGTGCTTCAGGGCAGGGATTGCCTTTTTATGTTGTGAAGAAGTATCTGAAGTGCTCCATAAATTATCATCTGTAGAGAATTTTGTACATATTAATTATTATTATTGAAATACAAAAATGCTTTCTGAACCATGAGGAAGCATCCTAGGATATTAGTCTAATTGCCTGTACATGTTTTTAAAAAGGAAAAAGAAAGCTTCTCTTCCTGCCTGAGAGAGCCATGGGGCCTCAGTAGAGCAGCCCAAGTCCCTGAACTCCTTCTAAGTTCTAGTTTCAGTGTTTTTATTTTTTATTTAGAGAACCATGTTTGCAAGACAGTAAAATAAGGTCCTCTTGGTCAAGTGGACCCATTTGGGCTATTTATGCTGGTCAAAAAGGTAAATCTAGCCCTGAGTACCTGCCCTTGGCTAGTTTTGGCCCAAAATCATTTTCCTAGTACATTTATGGTTAAAGTCAGTGGACTTCATGGGTGGGTGGGGGGGGTGGGAGTAAAGTAGACTTATTTATATTTATTGCAGAGTGGATCAACATTTTTATTAGCATTTCAATGATGCAAATGGAGCTTTTAAGACTTGTTGAATTTTAATGTAGACATGTATGTCAGAAAGACTCATTTATAAGACTATTGATCTTTTCCACTGCTTGCTTTGAGAGTGTACCTAGAAAAGTAGTTAGGGAGAGTATTTAGTGAGACTGTTTCTATCTAATAACTTATTAGAATCTGTCAGCCTGCTTTTCCTGAATGTGAACTTTAGTAAGGATATTTTTATTAACAATTTAATGAATGTTTATTAAATGACCTTAAAATCATCAATTGAAGTTATCTGCAAATCCTAAATAGAAAATAATGATCTGTATTCAAAGAAAATTAGCTGGCTTCTCATTCATGTGAGTGTCCTAGTCTGAGGAAACAGTATAGTGATAAGGCCTTGATGCATTGTTCAGCCATGTACAGTCATAACTGACACACTGGGTATATTCAAGAAGGAATCATGCAGCAGGCGTTTCTTTTTTATCCTTGCCTCTACATTTTACTTTCTGTGGTAGACCTCCCCAGTCTAAGACACAGTCTTGTTAAGCCAAGTACTCTTACTTATCTTCAGGCTTTTGCAGATAACTGTAGAGCATGCTGAATCAGAAAACAAGCTCAGCCTATTTTTAGATGAATAGCTCACTTTGGGGCTAGATTATTTCATTTTTCAGGTTACACAGAGGTGTCCAGCTGCTCTGGACATTTTATGCCTTTAAAGAGAAGACCAGGAATATACATGCTACTGATATGCTGGACTGAGTTACAGGATTCAGTCTGCAGAAGAGCTGAGGCATCTCCCCTCCTAGAAGTCAGTCCTCAGCTCTGGCTACTCTCTAGAGTGTCTGGGGGAACTTTTAAAAAAGCACCAGTGAGTGTCCACAGATCATTGCAAATTGAGACAGTTGGTACTATTCCTCCTTTGTTCACAACTAGGGAAACTGAGACTCAGAGAGAGGTATTGACCTCACCCATACACACTAGGGTGCTGTGAAAAGTCACAACACTGGGAGGCTGTTTGAAATGCTCTCGTTTTGGAGTGAGCCCTTGTTAAATTAGATCACAAGCAGTACAGAAAACAGGCGGCACCATCTGAAACTATTGCTGGCTTTGAAGTATTCGCCCTATAATAAAAGTAAGCATGACAAAGTCACCTTCAATGCTTTCTCCATGTCACTCATACTGAGAAAGACTTTACTGTCAGCTGTGACACAACTGTAGTGTCAGTCTGGTTACATGGTAGGTGCATATTCTACCCAAGCCAGGACATGTTAGTTCACTTTATGTGTGGGAAAAGGTTTTCAGCTGAAGCTTTAATTACATCCAGTAGACTGAATGGAGCAGCTTAAGCTCTTTTAATTAAGTACTTGTTAAGTCAGTTTTCCATGGTTTTAGTGAGTTTTAATTTTCAAACATAGGTCCTTAAAAAATTTAGAGAAGAGGACAGAACAGTCATCATTGTCGTCATTCTCTTCTAATTATTGGGGGCAGAGGATCACGAGAGATGTAGGTCTCATCAGCAACATTTACTGAGAAGCTGTAGTGTGGGCCTGTTCATTAGGTCCTAGAAATTTTTAGTCCATGCCTTTGAGAAGTGTTATTAAGGGTGTGTGTGTGTGTGTGTGTTTATAACCTTGACACTGAATTGTATTTCTGCTCTAAGTAAGAAGTTTAATAAATATTTCCTAATTACCATATTCACTAATATCCGACAGTGATATCAAAATGAGTGCCACAGATGAGAAGTGCTGTCTCACAGGTAACTGCAGGATTAATTGTGAGATTGAGATTGTTTATATAAAATGCTTAGCACAGTGTTTGGCACATAATAAATGCTCTATAATCCTCCTCATCCACCACCACTTTAGGAATTCTTTGGAAAAAGAAAAAGAGAACTGGATTAAGAAGATGAGGAAAGAAGGAAAGCACAATATAGCAAGACATTTTGCATCTGTTTTATCTAATATATCTTTTGCCTAAGAAATTGTTAATGGTGGCAAGCACTTTGAAAAGTGTTATATAATATAAATATATGTTAATAATTTGGTCTCTTGTTTCAGGAACTTTATATTGCTGTTGGAATATCTGGAGCCATCCAACATTTAGCTGGGATGAAAGACAGCAAGGTAATATACACAATAATTATGGTGCTAAGAGGAAAAGTTTTCACTTTTTTTGTACTAGGGATTGAATCTAGGCTAGCCTTTTTTTTTTTTTGCGGTACTGGGGATTGAACTCAGGGGCATTCTACCTCCGAGCTACACCCCCAGCCCCTTTTTATTCTTTATTTTGAAACAGAGTCTCACTGAGTTGCGGAGTGCCTCACTAGGTAGCTGAGGCTGGCCGCGAACCTGGATCCTCCGGTCTCAGCCTCCCGAATGTTGGGATTACAAGCGTGCGCCACCACGCCCGGCGCCTTTTTTTTTTTTTTTTAAACAAGGTTTCACTAAGTTGCTGATCTTGCTAAATTGCTGAGGCTGGCTTCAAACCTGCTGTCCTCCTGTTTCAGCCTCCCAAGTACTGGAATTACAGGCATGTGCCACCACTCTCAGGAAGTTTTCACATATTAAAATTTAGTTTTCACTGTATGTTTTCATGGAGTTACAGTGTGAGTATCGAAACTTTACATTAACATAGAGCTGGGAACTGAAAGAAAAGAAGCTGCTGTTCTCTGCCTGAAGATGTGCTGTTGGCAGGAGGGATGGTCTGTGTCGTGGTGCCTGAGCCTAAGTTGCAGCTCTCCCGCTAGCTTACTGCATGACCTTTCCTGTTTGCTTCTCAGTTCCTGTGTCTCACGAATGTTCCCTTCAGCTCTGACAGTCTGTGGGTAGAAAACGTGAGGCTTGAACAATTTCAAGCAGTTCTGGTGGTGTCACTGGTTTATGAAGTTCTAGCCTCTGAGTCTCTCTCTATCGGCTTCACTCTGATTCCCTGCCAGTCCTACTCTCACATGGCAGTCAGGCCTCTTCTGGGTTGTTACTAAAGTATATCTGACATATTTTGGGTTAGAGTATCAAGCCATCTTAATACTTCAGTAATTTTCAAAAGTGCACTGTATAAACAAAACACTTGATTTTAACTCACTGCTTGGACTACATCTGAAAGTCCTGTGAAATGACTCTGTGAACATATATTTCAGAATATGACACATTAATTCATGCATAACAATGTACAGTTTGAATTATGAACTTATCTTTCATGAAGTCAGAGATGCCTCTGACACTCCTGCATTTATCCATTCAGATGGAAGCTTGATATAAAAGATAATAAAACTTTTAACAGGCTTAACCTCTAACTCAAAGAAATGCATACACTACCTCTTTGTAGCTTCTAAATGAATTGGTCCAAAACTAGTCAGATTTCACAGTTGGATGGCAGGTTTCTTTACCAAGCTCTGAAAACAGCAGTGCCAATGGGGAAATGTGATTTATGCATTAAAAAAAAAAAAAGTCTACACCATCAGCTTTAAAATATATTTTCAGCTAGACCAGTTCAGACACATCTAGAATTCTGCTTCTCTAAAATAAAAGATTCTGCCTGCCAAGAAGATCCTGGTGAAAAGTCTTCCATACCATCAGGGCTAGATTATGAGACAGACTTAATAGTCTTATGTCAAAGCAAATAGGGAACAAAGTAAGTAAACCTGTATGGGGGCCAATTCATCGGAATAAATTTCAGCCAATTTTTTCTTTCTATCAATAAATATTTGTTAGTAGATTCTAGTGATGAAAAAGACATAGCCCCTGTCATTACTGTCTTATGTGGGAGAAAAATGATTTCTAGTCGTAATTTTGGTTAAGTTCTAAAATGGGATATTAGAATGGCTTAAACCTGACAGTTGCATTGCCTATGAGCTGCATCCTTAATGAGCATCATGGTAAGTTGAAAGAATGTTACATCACATGAATTAATGTAAAAAATACACTTTTTGAACTATATCAGTAATTATATGGCTGAACATAATCTGTGCACTTAGGAGCCAGGCATGGTACCTGGGAAGCTGAGACGGAGACCACAGATTAAAGACCAGCCTCAACAACTTAGTGAGACCTTGTCTCAAAATAAAAAATATAAGAGGCTGAGGTATAGCTGAGAGGTAGAATGCTCCTGGGTCAATCCCTAGTACCAAAAACAAAACAAAAAATTGTTAGGAGGAAGAGCTTGAATTCATAGTTATTTACAGTTGAAAACTCAGTTAATAATCTGAACAACTATAACCAGCCCACATCTTTTTTTTAGATACCATAGTGAATCCCTGCCTATAGTTATGTGCTTTTTCTTTTAAAATAACTTTTATATAGTAGAATGAAAAAGCTTTCAGATGATTAAACTGTCAGATGTTTGACTAGGAGGCCTCCAGGAGAACCATTAACCATCACTAATTAAATAAATCTCTGCTTATAGCTGTGAAGCAGGTGACACATTCCCAGAAGAGAACCGCCTCAGTGAAAAATCAGCGCCTGTGATTTAGAGTGTTTATCCTTGTGATTTTCAATTTGAGGCTTGTATCTGAAATTCCTTTATTGTCTCTTGGTTGTCCATTACCTGGACCATTCTATGCTCCAGTCTGCTGGGCATATTCTGCCCATCCCTTTCTGGAGCCCCTTCTAAGGGAATTACATGCATGTCGTGTAGCCTGTGCTTTAAGTCAGACTCTACCAAAATACTTAATATATTATTACTAGTGGTTTTCTCATGATACAGTCACAGGTAGAAACTTTACTTCTGGAGATTTGAATTATTTTAATCCACTATCTATAAAACAATATCACATTTGAGTCAAAACTCTTAACTTTTAAAATTGCAGTGGTATTAGAAGGATCCATGGGGAATACCAAACTATTTCTTCTTACTCTATTAATAATATCATAACTTTTCATATTTAACAATATTCTTATAGAAACCAAGAGAAGTTTGGTAATTTTTACAAAAGATACAGTAATTTGCTTGATTTAGTGCATATATTTGCCTTTTACATTACGACTTAAATTTTTTCTGCCATGGTACTAGGGATTAAACCCAGGGGCTTTCTACCTCCAAATTATACCCCTAGCTCATTTTTTTTTTTTTTTTTTGAAACAGGGTCTCACTAAGTTGCTGAGGCTGACCTCAAACCTGTGATCCTCTTATTTCAGCCTCCCAAGTACTGGGTTTATAGGCATGTGTCACCACACCTGGTATGCTTAAATTTTTTTTCTAAGTTCTCCTTTAATAGGCTGACAAGATAGTTAACTTTTATGTTCTTAGAAGAGACCCAGAACAGTAATTTTAAAATAATGAAATAGGTTATATGGAGGACAGAATAATTTGAGCTACAAAGGTTGCAAATTTGGGTGTAGAATTTTCACTTTTTAAAATTTTAAATCAAATTTTTTTTTCATAATTTAAGAATTTTTTTAATAATGATTTTAAACTTGTTATACTGAGATGGACTAGTGGTAAATGGAAGATAATTTTACTATCCTGATTAATAAATTTATAATATTAGCATAGAAGCATCAAATTAATCTTATTTGGTAGACATTTTAAGAATATTAATATGTTGTAAAAAGGAATTAAAATAGAACCATCAATCTGTGTGATTTGTTTTCTTGAAAAGAACCAAACTCTTTGTTTTTACTTCACAGACAATTGTGGCTATTAATAAAGACCCAGAAGCTCCAATTTTCCAAGTGGCAGATTATGGAATAGTTGCAGATTTATTTAAGGTAAACTAGCCTTGAGAGAAATTGCTATAATCTAGATTGTCATTTAAGAACCTCTTAGAGTTGGTCACGGTAAAGTTATTAAACAAAAACTGTGCATTTGTGTGACTGTATGTAGACTATTAATGTATTACACAATTTTGACCTTAAAGTTAAGTTGCCCTAATAAGTATGTATTGTTAATATAGAGCAACATAACTTTCCCCTTAAGGAGTCCAGCTTGTCTTTAAAATATCCACATCCCGTGTACAATGTTAGAACACCATGTGAAGTGACTCAAGTGACCATGACCTAGAATCATGTTTGTAGATACTCTAAAAAATTACCATCAAGCCCCTAACTCAAGGATTAATGAAGACACTAGAGATTTTCAGGGGAAGAGCAGGAGCTTGAGCTCAGCTTACTGGTATAACAGCAATGTTCTTATCTACTTGCTGTGTTTGAAGGCAGAGGCCTTCCTCGTGTGACAAATTTAGGGAGAACACTACTCCCTACTCCTTGAATCTTCACTTTTGAGAATTCTTTCTACCCTGCTACCACCTTCGTATTTGTCTTCCCCACGAGAAGAATTACTTTAGTCATATTAATTTAGAAAACTATAAATGATGAGTATCTCATATTTGAATGACTCATGCACAGGCCTGGTCTCTTGTCCCCAGGGCCTGCCTGCAAGCTTCTGGGTTAACCTTGTACAGAAGTCACTCATGCAGGAGTTGACACTGAGCAAGTAGCATCCAGCCCTAGAAATGGGTTTGCTGGAGTGAGGAACCTCTTATATAAAGCCATATCAAGGGCTGCGGACCTTGGTGCAAAGGCTGCAGCCTGAGAACAGAGCCAGGAGCCTCTTCCCATCCCCCTGCACCCCCCACACAAGAGGATTGGCTCCATGCCATGGAGGATAGAAACAGGACCCTTCTGCTGCTCAGTGATGGCTTACACTGCATGCAGAGACTGGGATGGGGCAGCTGTTCTGGTCAGCATAGGTCATTTTTCCACTCAGGAGGCCCCACAAAGAACCTAGGTTTTGTCTTGGGAAGAATGTAGCCCCCTTTCAGTGACACTGAGGTTCTGTATCTGAAATTTGGGGTTCAGGTAGTCAGCTGCTCCTGTTGCCTGGCCCAGGTGACTATCCCAGGTTGGTCAGGGATAAAGTTATTAAACAAAAACTGTACATTTGTGTATCTGTGTGTAAACTATTAATCTGTTACAAACAGTAATGGCAGTCATTTGGCCACTAAATGCCTCATTGGGAAAGGGAGCTGCCATGAAAAAGAAATGTTTTGTATCACTGTACAACAGTGTAACATTGTAACAAAAAAAATTAGTATTTTTACTATTAGGTGTTAAATATCTAACCAGGCATGGTGGTGCACGCTTGTAATCCCAGTACTTTTGGGGAGGCTGAGACAGGAGTATCACAGTTTGCGGCCAGCCTTAGCTACTCAGTGAGGCCCTCCGCAACTTAGACCCTCTTTCAAAATAAAGAATAAAAACAGGGCTGGGAGTGTAACTTGGAGGTAGAATGCCCCTGAGTTCAATCCCCAGTGCCACACACACACACACACACACACACACACACACACACACACACACACACAGGAGGGTAAATATCCTTTTATTTAAAAGTGAAAACAAACACTTTCTAAACCCCAACCATGTACCATATTGACCTGTTTGTAAATAGGTGTCTGCTCTGCTTGCCTTTTGTTTTCCTCAAGAGGATATTTTAATAAATTTTAAAGTGATTTTGCTCATATTAAGGTATGTTTTTCTGTCTGCCTGTACACATGTATTAACAGATCACATGGGGACTTACATGATAAACAGATGAAGTGTTAAACAGGTGGAAATGTTCAGTGTTCCTTCAGTGGATAGATGCCTGCCTTGGGACAGGAGCACCTTTGTAGCTGTTGCTGAAGAAATGGTCCCACACCTAGTGTGCCTCCCTCCCGCATTGAAGGCAGCGCTCGGTTTTAGTAGACACATGGAACGTGTGTGTGTGTGAACTCAAAGAGATATCTCAATGAAGAAGACTCCTAAGACAGCAAAGTAGAAAGTTGACCAAGTTAGTTTATCTCTCTGAATGTCAGCTTCCTCATGAATAGTATAAATATTACACTACTTACTTTAAAGACTGTGATAAAGATTAAATGAGATTAGACGATACCTAATACAATCTGACAAATACCTGTTTGTATTTTCTTACATGGTAGGTACTCAATAAATGGTAACTATTATAAAAAGAGAACAATGGGGCATAGATGCACTCTTTCAAATGTCCAAGTCAGTGGTTTTTAGTGTACTCATGCAGTTATACAATCACTATCTAATTCTAGTACATTTTTATCACACTGACGAGAAATCCACACTCACAGTCCCTATTCTGTACTCTCCCCAGCTCTAGGAGACCACTGATCTACTTGCTGATCTGCCAATCCTGGGCATTTTATTCAAGTGGAATCACATAATATGTGGTCTTTTGTGGCTTTAACTTAGCATAAGGTTTTCAGGGTTCGTCCATGTCATAGTGTGCATCAGTGCTTTCTTTTTCTTGTCAAATAGCATCCATCAAATGGATATGCCACATTTTGTTTGTCCATTCATCGTTTGATAGACATTTCAGTGGTTTCCACTTTTTGGCCATTTTGAATAATGCTGCTGTAAACACTCATGTGTAAGCTTTTATGCAGACATGTGTCTTCATTTCTTTTGATTTTATGTATAGGAATGGAATTGCCAGATCACATGCTAGTGTGTGTGTGTGTGTGTGTGTGTGTGTGTGTGTGTGTGTTACTGGGGATGAAGCCAGGAACATTCTACCTCCAAGTTACACCCGCAGTTGATTTTATTCTTTTATTTTGAAACTGTGTCTTACTAAGTTGCAGAGGGCCTCACTAATTTTCTGAGGCTGGCCATGAACCTGCGATCCTCCTGTCTCAGCCTCCCAAGTACTGGGATTACAGCAGTGTGCCACCATGCCCAGCTAGTTTGTGGGGAGGGCTGGGGGGTACTGGCCATTAAACCCAGGGGCTTTCCACTTCTGAGCTACACACCAGCCCTATTTTCTTTTTTAATTTGAAGCAGGATCTCACTAAGTTGCTGAGGCTGTCCTCAAACCTCAATCCTCGTGTCTCAACTTCCCAAGTACTGGAATTATGAGTGTGAACCACTATGTCTGGCTTATGTCTAGCATTTTGAAGAACTGCCAAACTGTTTTCAGTGTCTTGCACCATTGTACACTCCTACCAAATATATGTGAGGGTTCTATTTTTCATTTACCTGGCTAACACTTGTTATTGCCAGTCTTTTTGTGTGTGTGTGTGTGTGTGTGGTACTGTGAATGGAACCCAGGGGGATTCTAGCTCCAAGCTGCATCCCCAGCCCTATTTTTTTTTTATTCTTTATTTTTGAAACAGGGTCTCACTGAGTTGCAGAGGGCCTCACTAAGTAGCTGAGGCTGGCTGCGAACCTGCAATGCAATCCTCCTGTCTCAGCCTCTCAAGTACTGGGATTACAAGTGTGCGCCACCATGCCCAGCTATTGCCTGTCTTTCTTTATTAGAGCCATCTGTGTGGGTGTGAAGTAGTATCATTGTGGTTTTTATTTGCGTTTCCCTCATGGCTAATGATGTTGAGCTTCTCTTCATGTGCTTATTAACCATCTGTATATTTTCATTCTTTGCCCGTTTTTAAATTGCCTTTCTTTTTGTTCTTAAATTGGTGAATATACCAAATGTATTCCTTATCAGAGATATCACTTTCAAATATTTTCTCCCATTCTGTGAGTTGTTTTCACTCTTTTTTTGGGGGGGGGGGGGGGACTGAGGATTGAACCCATGAGCATCCTACCTTCCACTAACACCCCCAGCCCTTTTTAACTTTTATTTTTGAAACAGGGTCTCACTAAGTTTCTGAGGCTGACCTCAAACCTATGATCCTTCTCTCTCAGCCTCCCACGTACTGGGATTATAGGCTTGTGCCACCACGCCTGGCTTTTCTGTGTTTTCTTCTAAGAGTTCATATGTGTAGGTTTTTGATCCATTTTGAGTTAATTTTTATATGTGGTGTGAGGTAGGAGCCCAGCTTCATTATTTTGCCTGTGCATATACATTTGCCCTAGCACCATCTGTTGAAGACACTATTCTGTCTTCATTGAATGGACTTGTTATACCACCCATGTTTTTAAAACTTAATTTTTCTAGTCATTATAGTTTCTTTACTGTCTCTGGAACCTGAAGCATTCATCTCTGTTGGCTTTCTCATTTTTTTTTGCCCAGAATTCTTTTCTTCTCTAGGTTGATGTTCTGAGTTTTCCTAAACCACACTGATCTTTTCTCCCTCAGAACTCCTGAATTTGGAGCATTTAATGCTGTTCTTCTCATCCTCCTACAATCTGGTATAGGTTGAGCATATTTTTTATTGGGTGATTCACAGGCCTCTGTCTCTAGGAGGACGAACTCCTTGTGGGCAGGGATCGTACATGAACCTAGTCAGGCCCATCGTGATGGAGAACATCTCTGTCTCCCTTAGTACTGAGGTGCTAAGTGATGAGTGAAACATGCTTGTATTGTGATTTATATTGGTAATTATATTTTAAACTTGAGTTTCCTTTTATTTGGTCTTACTGTGTAGGGAACTGCTTCTACAATATACAAGGGAAGAAGGATACTAGAGCTAGATCACTGGAGTGACCTTTCAGTATGCCCAGACCATCACTCAGTGAAGCTGAGTTAGCACTTTTCTTTTTCCTACATAAGGCATTGTGTGGTGTTCTTGGGAAGTTTGAGGTTGATATAATGAAAAGATAAAAGCCGGGCGTGGTGGCACACGCTTGTTATCCCAGTACTTGGGAGGCTGAGACCAGAGAATCCAGGTTCGCGGCCAGTCTCAGCTACTTTGTGAGGCCCCTGCAACTTAGTGAGACCCTGTTTCAAAATAAAGAATAAAAATTAGGGCTGGGGATGTAGCTTGGAGATAGAATGCCCCTGGGTTCCATCCCCAGTACCGCAAATAATAATAATAATAATAATAATGATGAAATAAAATGATGAAGAGAGGAAGTTCCCTCAACCCTTTCATGGCGAATGTGGTGGGGGACATTCTGTAAGGTTTTTTAAAAAATCATATATTCTAAATCAAATTAATGTTTTGCCTCCTATGGAAAGAAGTTGGGCTCTAGCCTATTTTTTATGAAGCACACAGGTCCCACATGAGGCTTGGTTAGCATGTCGTCTGTGTGACTGGCATGAGCTCATGGTCCTCCGCCAAGGAAAGCCAGGCAAAGTGGTGCCAGCACTTAATGCCACCCCTGAGCAAATGCCTGCTGGCTCCGTGGTAAACATGGGCCTTTTAATAGGCTGGAGACAAAGTGACATTCGGAAGAAACAACATGTCGACAATTTCCTTAATAAATTTTGTACGAACACATTATTTCCACCTAATGGAAATGTAGCTCTCTTAAATAATTGAGAGGCTATATTCATCAGTGGCGAGTTCAGCTGGGACCCTTGTGAGCTAGGGCAGCCGGCAGCCCCTTGCAAGACTGGGTAATTGATATTCACATGGGCGGCGGCAGGGCTAGCGTTCAGAGGCCTGTGCACATTCCCCTGCAGTTCCCCGCTGACGGCTCTCCTCTTGTCCAGGCAGTCAGAGCAGCTCCCCGTGCCCCGCCCTGCGTGCTTCATTGCAGCTACCGAGCTGCCAGGACTCAGGGCTAGTAATTAATCCTTTTAAAAAAGGAGTCAGCTCAGTTTCCCTTTGCTGTGGTTTCTTATTGTGTCTGCTGACCAGCCGCTGCATTAGCGCAAGGTCTTGATTTTAATAAAGAGTCATGATATTGATTGTACAGCTCATTTTTACATGCCAAATGATAGTAGCATGTGCTGAGGAAGCAACCAAAATGTTTGCAAAGTGAACAATGAGAGGAGGCTGGAGGAGGGTGGCAGGAGTCTTGACTGAGCCAGTGGCGTTGGTGTGGACTGCAGAGGGAAGTCGGGAATGTAGGGAGGGTAGGAAGGCAGAAGACTCGCTTCCTGGATGTGTCTTCTAAAAGTTTGGTTGTGTCAGAAAGGCTTGTAGGTGTGAGGGGCTCTAGGCCCTGCCAGCTGTGTGTCAGGAGGATCTGTGGCCCCCCCCGGGGGGGGACTACAAGGGAGAGGAGGGCCCTGATTCCCGTAGTTTCTCTTGACCTCCGAGGGTACTGCCCAAGAGCTGTGGCCCTATCACAGTGAAGACTCAAGTTGCTTAATTACTGTTTTTTTGTTTTGTTTTGTTTTGCAGGTGGTTCCTGAAATGACTGAAATATTGAAGAAAAAATGAATCACAGTTGTATCTTGAGAAGGAAATTTATGTCCAAATATTCAGCTGAAATCATAGAAACTCATAATTTGATGAAAACATTCTAACAGCAGCCAGAATGCTTTTTTATGGCACTGTTATATTTGTTTTTAATTATATATGGTTCCAAATAACTGTTTTCTGGAATTTTCTAATTCTGCAATAAAATTTATAATAAAGCCTTGGCCACAGCTTTAAAACTACTATCAGAAACATGCCTAGCTTCTTAAAGAGGAAAGAAAGAGAGTACAAATGCACTTATTTTTTCTTTAGCTGTCTTGTTCATGGAGAGCTCTGTGTTTTAGGTGAGATTGGAAATATGAAAGTTTCCACCAGCCTAATCAACCTAATGTGATTGTTCAAGGACATACTTCATAGAAGAAGGGAACAAGTTAATAAATTCAGAAATTAAAAAGCCTGGCTACAAGCCAGGCATGGTATGTGATTGCACCTGTAATCCTGATACTTGGGAGACTGAGATAGGAGGATATTAGGTTCAAGGCCAGCCTCAGCAACTTATCGAAGCCAAAAAAAAAAAAAAAAAAACCCTGCTGGCTACAAAGGGTGGATGTTACCTTAAACACACTCTAGTCTTCAGAAAACCACAGCTAACATGATGAAAGCAGGCCTGACTTAAACCTGACCTTACTGGATGTACTTAATTGCTTAAGTTAAATTTAAGTTTCCAGTTCATTTTAAGGTTTTGTCCTTTTGTAGGACTTTATATCTCTAAAAGAAACAGAGGAGAGGAGAGGCTGCTCTGAGACAGTATGGCCACTTCTACAAACACATAGTTTGGTATTATCCTAAGTATTTAAATTCCTGACTGGAGAACGCTCTGGTCCTTCTCCGCCCTCTGGATGGCTTCCTCTGTGCTCTTGGAGAAAGCAGCCAGGCCCCGCGAATAGGCTGCAGGGCTCCCTCCAGCCCGCTCACTCTGCTGCCCCAGAGCACAGCCGAGGTCTGGCATGTCACCTGGGACTGCAAGCTACTGTGAGTGCAGGTCCAAGGACAGAGGCAGGTGAGACTTTGGCCAGGTGTGCAGGGAGACTTGGGCAGGTATCTAGAGTCATAGAAAGGCCAGGAGTCCGCTGGCAAGTGGAATAAAGAGAACTGCCCTCTTGAAGTCAATGGGCCGGAGCTGGAGTGGTGACCTGGGTCAGGTAGGCAGCCAAGGAGAGATGGGAGTGACTGGTGGTAAGTGAGGTACGCAGAGGGCCAGCCGCCCTCTGTGTGACCAGCCTAAGGCCCTTCCTCTGCTGACTGGTGGAACTCCTGGATTCACAGTCACTTGCTGGAAGCACTTTTAGAGATTGTCTCTGGTGTTTCTTTTAATGAGAGGCAGGAGAGCTGCAGGTGCTGACTCTGCAAGAGATGCCTGCGCCCTAGAATGCCGGAGCTGAGCGGTGTCGGGTGCCTCCCCTTTCAGACGGGGCTGTTGAGCCACAGCGAAGTAAAGAGGGGAAAGTGACTTCCCCAGGTCCACATGGCTTGAATCACTTCGTGAAAGTAATTCCTGTATCTTGTTGCCACCTTTGCAGCTCTTGCTAAGGGGGCTAACCTTGCTCAGGGCCTTCTCTATTCTCTCTTCACCCCTATTGGATGCTCTGAGCAGGGGGCAAGAGAGATGGCAAACATGGCGGTTGAGAGGCCGCCCCAGGAGAAAGCTGCTGGCTCGGGGAGGACCTTCCAGGCAGTGCCTTCATGTGGCTCTGGGTCTGCAAGTTACCTGGTCAGTCTTTCTTTTGCTCCCTCCTGTCATGGCTGCCCTGTGCCAGCTCCAAGCAGTGTGCTTATAACCAGCATAACCCATCATTGCCATCACAGCATTAAGCGCAGCCATTATCACTTAATAATGAAATAAGTGCTGAGAAATGTGCTAGATGATTCCATCATGTGAACATCTTAGAGTGTACTTACACAAACCTCGATGGCCTCACCTGCTACACCCCTACTAAACATAATTATATGTGCTTATATTTTCATATGACCAGCAGCACCACAAATGCCAAGTAATGCACTATGATGATCACTGTGACAGGAGTTTTTACCTTACAGGACCACTGTCACATAGGCTGTCCATCATTGACCAGAACATTGTGCAAGACACAACTGTACAGCATTTGTTGTGTGCCAGACGTTGTCGTAGCATTTCACACATACCACACCCTTCAGTCCTCAGCACTCCACAAGCCAGGCGCTGTTACTACTCTGTTTCACAGATGAGGAAGCGGAGGCTCAGAGGTTATCTAACTCGCCCAAACTCAGGTAGCTTACAAATGAGAGCCCAGGTTTGGAACCAGGCAGTCTGGTTCCAGAGTGGCAACTTCACTAGGATGTGACTCTCCCTCACCTCAGCACAAGGAGTAGGGGGGCACGCTGCACAGTCACCTCAGGAAAGAGCACCAAGTGCTTTGTGCGGGTGGGAGGGGACTTTCAGGATCCTGGTAGAAAAGGAGAGGCAGTGTTCTGGGATAGTCTCTCCAGCAGGGTTTCATGCAACTCAGAAGTCCCTCTGGAAGCCCATTTAGAGTGTGCGTGGTGGCACACACTTGTAATCCTAGTACTTGCCTGGTAATCTTAGTACTTGGGAGGCTGATGTAGGAGGATCTCAGGTTCAAAACTAGCCTCAGCAATTTAGCAAGACTTTCAGCAACCTAGCCAGACCCTGTTTCAAAACAAAAAATAAAAGGCTGGGGTGTAACTCAGAGGTAGAATTCCCTCACATCCCCCGAGTTCAATCCCTAGTACCACAAAACAAAAGTCAGTTGTGGGAGCCAGGCATGGTTGCACATGTTTGTAATCCCAGTACTTAAGAGGCTAAGGCAGGAGGATCACAGATTCAAGTCAAGCATCAACAACTTAGCTGGACTCTCAGCAGTTTAGTGAGACTTTGTTTTAAAATGGAAAAATATAAGCTGGGCATGGTGGTGCACACTTGTAATCCCAGTACTTGGGAGGCTGAAACCGGAGGATGCAGATTCGTGGCCAGCCTCAACTACTTAGTAAGTCCCTTTGCAATTTAGTGAGACCCTGTTTCAAAATAATAAAAAAATAGGACTGGGGGTGTAGCTTGGAGGTTGAATGCTCCTGGGTTCAATCCCCAGTACTACAAAAAAAAAAAAAAAAAAGTAATTAAAAAATAAAATGAAAAAATATAAAAAGGGCTGACGATACAGCTCAGAGGAAGAATGCCCATGGGTTCAATTCCCAGCACCAAAAAAAAAAAAAAAAAAAAGTGGGGGTGGAGGCAAATTGCTGACATTCATATATGCCAGAAGATGCAACTTAGAAACCAAATGGTCAGTTCCTGTTGGCTGCCCCACATCTGGCCCTAGGACTCTGGAAACCAGGTGGACAAGGGCTACAGGACAGCCTGCTTGACTGCAGCTGGCATGCCTCCTGCATTTCCTGCCTAGGTTTGGGGGGTTTTTGTTTTGCTTTTTTGTTTTAATAGTACTAGAAATTGAACCCAGGGGCATTCTACCTCTGGGCTACACCTCCAGCCCTTTTTTATTTTTTGTTTTGAAACAGGGTCTCACTCTGTTGCTGAGAGTTTCACTACATTGCTGAAGCTGTTCTCAAACTGTGAGATTCTCCTGTCTCAGCCTCCGAAGTACTGGAGTGCGCCACTTCGCCCAGTTTCCTTCCTGGGTTTTTTGTTTGTTTTTAGGTGTTTGGTTAACTTTACATGGCCTCTGGGAATTTGGTGGCCTGGTTACTTTGGCAGAACAGAGTGCCTGAGAGGGCAGAAGCAGGCCTGTAGAGAGGCAGCCCTGTGAGGGGGAGCTGGAGGCCTCCGTGGGCTGTCTGGGTCAAGCTGGATGCTCCTTCACTCGCAGAGGCGGAGGCTGTGGCCCTGCTCCCAGCGTGTCGTGGTTAGGAGGAGGCACAGCCAGCCCTTCCCTGGGCCCCACGTGTGCTCTGCAGTACTGCAGGGAATGTTCCTTACCGGTTTCTCCAGCTTGCCAGCTAGACTCTATGGGACTCTGGAACAAATAGCCAGAGGAGTCTGGCCCGGCCACTGCCCTGAGCAGCTTTGGTCCTGACAGGACGATACCCTGCTGGCTCTTGAGATCACTAGCCCTAAGGATTCTGCAGCTACCAGGAAAGCGGAGGCCAGACACGAGTGAAAACAGAGGCAGGTGCCTGGCGTGGACAGGAGCGCTCACTTTGTGGACAGGCATGGCCATTCCTCCCGGGTGGAGTCTGCTGCTCGAGCTCACTGGGATACTTGAGGCAGTGATGGCGGAAATGCAGGGACTGAGGGTGTGGATTGAAGGTGAACGGTAGTTGAGGCCAGTGTGTAGACACGACTGACAGGCCGAGGAGGCCTTGGTCCTCAAGGAACACTGCCATATTTCAAAAGTGGACCAGTGATTGTACCATGAAAGTTACACCACAGAAGTCTTCCTGATTTGCAGGACAAGTTAATTTAAACACACCAACCTCAAATCTCTCGCATACTTTTTCTTAAAACTCTTAGGACTTGTCTTTTTGAGACTGTGAGCAGATTGCAAGGGAATGGACAAGGAGCAACTGGATATTAACAAGGGAGGTCAGCAGCCACTGACCCTCTGTGGCTTTTGTTTTGTCTTATGTGTTGAATACTTAAAAACCTTCTGCAGGTTGGTAGTTGTTCCTTGTTTGTATGTTAGAGTTGAGTATGCCAGTAGGTTGCTCCACAAAGAGCTGCATTACTTCCTGGGTCCCTGCCACCTGAACAAGTCTTAAGAAGCGTCCCTGGCGGTGGGCGGCCATCGACAGCTGAGGGAGGCTCGTAACCTGACCGAGAGGAGTCGTGGAACTGGGTGATGGAGGGAGGAGGAGAAGACGGAAGCAAGATCTGGAGGCTGTTGCAAGAATCCTCTGGCCCTGTGCCATGAGTGGGTTTGGCTGAAAGCTCTTTGGCAAGGGGAATGGGCCCCTGGGAACTGGCGATGGGTCCAGTGCTGTGGGGGAGCAGAGCTGCCGCTGGAGCCAGGGCAGGGCCGGGCAGGTGTGTGTGATTCTCTTGCTCTGAAAGGGACAGTCAGCTTGGTTGCATTTCCCACTGACTCTGACTAGGGTTTTTGTTTTGTCTACATTAAAGTGGGCTGAAGAGACTAGGGAACCTGGCAGGGATATGTGGAACCCGCACTGGACTCCAGCTCCGGGCAGTGTGTGTGACCTTGTACGAGGCCGGGCTGCTCCCCACACCCCTTGTCTTCTCCAGACCTCTCCTCTGAGGACCAGGCGCGGTGGCACATGCCTGTAATCCCAGTACTTAGGAGGCTGAGACAGGAGGATCAAAAGTTCAAGACCAGCCTCAGCAATTTAGCAAGGTTCTCAGTAACCTAGCAAGACCCTGTTTCAAAATAAAAAAGGGCTGGGTGTAGCTTGGAGGTAGAATGCCCCTGGGTTCCATCTCCAGCGTGCGTGTCATTGGACAAGGGAGCAGTAGTCGAGGTGGCCGGCACCTCCTGTAGCCTGTTGGTGAGGGCCTGGGCAGGGGACCTGCTGGCTTCACCTGCTTCACCTCCCGCCCTGCTCGTGTGGGTTGGGCAGGCGGCGGCTGCATGGACACTTTGGGTTCTCCTCTTATTTCTGGTACTGCCTCAAGCACCCTGGCCTGCTTCCTTCTCTTTCTTTTTTTAGGTTTCATTTTCTTGAACTGAGTAATCTTTAAGCTTTAACTGGTGAATGTGTAGGCAGATCTCATACAGGATGGGTAGATGGAAGCAATAATAATCATTTTTAGGACTTTTTATGCCCAAGATCCTATTCTCTGCTGATACATGATTGCGTTGGAATCTCATGATCATACAAGGTCTCATTGGAATCTCATGACTGTGCAAGGTGTAGCCAGAGGAGAAAGCTAAAGCCTCCAGAGCGTACAGCATTTGCCCCAGGAATCCCAGCCAGCCTGTGGACTTCCTCACCGCCCTGATGAAGGGTAAGGGAGCAAGATATGGTACCCAGACCAAGTCCAGATGGAGCTGTCAGAATCAGCCGGATGAAGAAGTGCAGCCCAGGCAGAGGGCCAACACCGATGATGCACAGGAGTTCCCAAGAACACGACAAGCTCTTTTTCTCAGGACAGTACAGGGGTTCACCTTCTAGTTGGACATGCCTCCATCCTGAACTCCTCTTGGGTCCAGTCCACACATTAGCTGTCTCTTATGGCACTGAGTACAGCTGGGTCCCAGAACCCCACATTTTTTTTTTTCAGTACTGGGGATTGAACCCAGGGCCTTGCACATGCCAGGCAAGTATTCTACCACTGAGCTGCATCCCCAGCACTTTTCTAAGGCAGGATCTTGCCTCCTGAGTAGCTGGGATCACAGGCCTGTGCCGCCGCGCCCTTCCCCACACCCCTTCCTGAGGCAGCGGAGGTGGAGGTAAGTCCACCTAGTGATGAGGCCTAATTGATGTCGAGGAGGCTCCTGGAGCGCCGGGTGAGGGGTGCCCTGTAAATCTCAGGCACTGGAGAATTCTGCCACATTCATCACAGTGTTTAATGTCTTGATTGATCTCCGGGGTAATCAATTTCATTTGCTTGTTTCAGGATGAATAGGCAGCCTGCTCCCCTACGCTGCAGCTTAGAGCTCTGCATAAAATTATGTCAGTGCTGTCTCTTTGGTAGCTTGGCAATAAATTATCAGCAAATGTTCCGTCGTTTTCTTTTGATAATTAAATTAACTATTCACCAGGAGACAATACCAAACTTTTCAGCAGTGGAGCCAAAATATTCAGAATGATTATGATGTCCCAAACAGTAGTTAATGTGGGGGAAATGTAGGTTTGAGGGGCCAGTACGGAAAAAGGGGAAGGAAGGCAGGTGAAGTGGCTCCCGCCTGGGGAACCACAGTGCTGTCTTGCCTAACTCTGAGGACTTCAAGGCATTGTTTACAGGAGCACGGATGTGGAGAAACTGGCTGGCTGCTGGGGCGCCCATACACCCCACTACCACCATCCCCACACTAAACTATCAGTGGCGACAAGTGGAATAACCACACGTCTCCTGGGCGTCAGCCCCAGAAGTGCTGAATGTGCGCTGGCAGTAACGCACCCCGGCATCTATTATTAATAACAACGCCTTCGGTTTGTGTCTTCCTTGAAACATTCTCAAAGGGCTTTCCCTTCCATTATGTCATTAGTTATCCCAGCAACCCTCTCAGGGGTGGGGCGCACCAGAGTTATTACTCCGGTTGTGCAGGGGGTGGGGGGGAAGGAAGCAGCTCCGGGGATTTGCCTGAAGCCACACAGCAAGCCAGGAACGGGGCTGGGCTGAGGGTCCAGGTGCTGGGCTTTGGCACGCCCTGGGTAAGGGTCACAGGTACCTGCGGGGTCGCAGGGGATGACCAGGCCTCTCTCCAGCCCTGAGACGTCTATTCAAAGCCTACATTTGGCTGGTTCAGCCCTAAGCTTTTTCGGTGTCCTTGTTTAAGCCAATCTGCACACCTTAGGTGGGGCACAGTGTACTGAGGGATTGGACCTCTCCCACTGGGGTCTCGACAGCTCCCAGGGAGTAGGATCCCAGCTCTGTGTTTTCTCTTTAGAGACAAGGAAATAACCAGGCGTGGTGGTGCACGCTTGTAATCCCAGCATTCGGGAGGCTGAGACAGGAGGATCCCGGTTCTCCACCAGCCTCAGCTACCTAGTGAGGCCCTCTGCAACTTAATGAGACCCTGTTTCAAAATAAAGAATAAACAATAGGACTGGGGGTATAGTTCAGAGGTAGGTTGCCCCTGGGTTCAATCCCTAGTACCAAAAGAAAAAAGAAAAAAGAAAAAGAGAGACAAGAAATAGCACCAGAGGGAGACCCTTGGGCCCTTGACAGCAGCTTCAGTCGCCAGCTGTCTTGAGCGAGAAGGGAGTTCCTGACTTGCAGGTCAGATGGATGACTGAATGCCTAAGCCCTCTGAAGAGCCTCTAGCCACACGGGGTCAGTGAACACCCCTCGCCTATGTGACTGGACCTGAAATCCAAGCTTTGGGTTGGTGGCCTTGCCTGGGGCTGGTGAGGGACCGCTCGTGCCATTTAGTGGAGGCCTCACAGCTCCCAGCCCCGGCGGGCTGCAGGCCAGGGCTGCAGGGCTGCAGAACTCCCTGCAGCCGGCCACCAGCACTGCTGGCTCTGGCCTTGCTGTCCTCGCTGCCAGGTTTGGCATGTCAGGGTGACACGCTGGCTCTCAGTGCCAGCGTCCAGGCTGAGCGGGGAGGCCAGCCTTGCAGGGTCCGGCTGGTGTGGTCTGGTTCCTCTCTCTACCTTTCCTGATGGCTTCCGGTCTGATTCACCATATCCAGCGTGGCGTCTCAGACAGACAGACCTGGGCTTCAATCCTGCCACTACAGCTTACTAGTTAGCCCTTGAGAAACCCATTTAAATATTCAGGGCCTTAGGTTTCTCCCCTGCAGAGCAGGGAAAAGAGCACCCCCTTTGCAGGGTCGTGATAAAGAAGGGAGACGGCAAAGAGCACCTGTCGCCATGGGAGATGAGTAATGGAGCCATTATGGTTATCGCCCTCCTGTTCTTGCAGGAGATAGCAACTGTTGCCCAGGCCCTGCTCCCTTCTGGGAGACACGCCCCCCCCATGGCTCCTTGAGTGTGTGTTGGGGGGCGGGGGGCAGGCTGGGCTTTCTGAAAGGGTGGATGAGCGGGGAAGCCGTTTTCCAGAGCTGCAAACCTCCCAGGGAGTGTTCAGGCTCCATCTCCACCGGCCCCCAGCTGCCCACCAGCCATAACTCCGGGCTATGGCACCCAAGGGAGCCGCAAAAGCCAAAGCTTTTACCTCCATCTCCTATACCCCAGGCCCCAAGGACCCACCCCAGGACTGTGGTGGGGTGGGGTATGACTGAGGCCTCTGCCCTGCCGAGGAAAGGCAGGCAAGTTTGCAGAAAGAGCTCCCATGTCTGGCTCAGCCTGGCATTCAAGGCCTTAGTGACAGATGTGTGCTACCACATCCAGCTTTCTTGTTCTTTACAAGCATGGTGGCACATGCTTGTAACCCCAGTACTTGGGAGGCTAAGACAGGAGGATCGCAGGTTTGTGGCCAGCCTCAGCAATTTAGTGAAGCTTTCCACAACTTAAGCAAAACCCTGTTCCAAAATAAAAAATAAAATAGATCTGGGAGCGTAGCTCAGAGATAGGATGACCTTGTAACACACACACACACACACACACACACACACACACACACACACACACACCTTTAAAGGTTTCCTCCACTAAGAGGCCTTTGATGTCCACAGGCGGATAAGTGCTTCTTCTGTCTGCACCTTCACGCTGTGACTGTTGTGGTGCTGGCGTTGGGGAGGCAGTGGCCACCTGTTGTCTCTTTTTTTTTTTTTTTTTTGCGGTACTGGGGATTGAACTCAGGGTTATTCCACCTCCGAGCTACACCCCCAAACCCATTTTTTATTCTTTATTTTGAAACAGGGTCTCACTAAGTTGCAGAGGGCCTCACTAAGTAGCTGAGGCTGACCGTGAACCCAGATTCTCCAGTCTCAGCCTCCCAAGTCCTGGGATTACAATAGTATGCCACCACACTCAGCTTTCTTCTACTCTTGTTGTAATTTTTTTTTGTTGTTGTTGTTGTTTGTTTTGTTGATTCTGGGGATTGAACCTGGGGGGTGCTCTACCTCCAAGCTATACCTGCAGCCCTTTTTTATTTTAAAACAGGGTCTCACTAAATTGATAAGACTGGCCCCAAACTTGTGATTCTCCTGTTTCAGCCTCTTAAGTACTGGGATTACAGGTGTGTGCCACCACAACCTGCTTAACACCTTACTGTTGGTCCCATGAATAAGGAGAGTACTCTTTCTCCTCCCTTTCTTTCAATTCAGCCATCTTTCCCAAGTGGCTCTGCTCAGGCCTGTGACCTTGAGCAGGGCTCTGGGGCTGGCCCTGCCTCGGGGCTCCTGCACTGTTAGGTGAGTCCCAGGAACACAGGAACCAGAGGACACCTGACCTACTGGAGGGAGCAAAGGTGGGACACACCAGGCAGCCGGGCGCCATGGCACATGCCTGTAATCCCAGTACTTGGGGGGCTGATACTGGAGGGTTGAAAGTCTAGACCAGTCTCAGCAACTTAGCAAGACCTTGTTTCAAAATAAAAAATAAAAAGAGCTGGGGCTAGTTGGGCGCGGTGGTCCATGTCTGTAATCCCAGTACATGGGATGCTGAGACCGGAGGATCACAGGTTCGTGGCCAGCCTCAGCAACTTAGTGAGCCCTCCGCAACTTAGACTGTGTTTCCAAATAAAAAGTAAAATCGGTCTGGTGGTACAGCTTGGAGGTAGAATGCCCCTAGGTTCAATCCCTAGTACTGCAAAAGGGGGGGGGGGGGGTGGGAGTGTAGCTTGAAGGTAGAATGCCCCTAATAACAAAATTAAAAAAAAAAAAAAAGAGTAGGAGGGGGAGGAGGAAAAGGAGAAGGAGGTAGTAGCTAGGCAAAATGGAGGGGAGAAAGAACAGTTTGGAAAGGAGGCATGAGTCCCCTCATAAACATCTGTGAGCTGTGTGCAAGCTCTCTGGAGGCAATAGAAGTCCTTAAAAGAAATAAAGCTCCACCCCTCTGCATGTAAAAGAAAACATAGTGGTCATAAACGCAACTCCTCCCTCCCCCCTTTTTACTAAGATTGAACCCAGGGACATTCTACCTCTGAGCTACACCCCCCAGCCCTTTTTATTTTCTATCTTGAAACAGGGCCTCACTAAGTTGCTGAGGCTGGCTTCAAACCTTCGATCCTCCTGTCTCAGCCTCCCAAGAACTGAGATTACAGGCATGTACCCATTGTGCCCAGCTCACAAACTCCTTTTAACTGAGGGATGAAGTTTAGCAGCCTGGGAGCATGCAGTGGAGGAGGGTGGAGGAGGGGCCTGGCCCACGAGGAGCCCTGAACCTCACCAAGATGGTGACCGGGCTGGGGACAGGTAGTTTGGAGAGTGGAAAGGCCAGGATTGGAGACTGCCTGCTCACAGTGATGTCATGGGTGTTGGTGACTGGGCGGATGGCGGCCCCTGGCTGGGAACCCGAGGGGAAGAGTGAGGTGTGGGTGAGAAGCCCAACTCCGCTTTGGATCTGCGGGGTCCGAGGTGGGGCCCTGGGTGAGGAAGCTGGTCAGCGAGTTGTCCATGGAGAAGGCAGAATGCTGAGCTCCACTATAGTGGGAGGCGAGGGAGGGAAGGGCTAGCCGGGCCCACAGCCTCCACGCCACGGCTGCCTCAGGGCTGCCAGAGAGCAGTCGGGCTGCGTGCGTCCGGGCTGCAGCAGCCTCTCTGGACGCTTCACCTGGGCTAGCAACCAAAGGAAAACCTCTGCCAGCCGGGAGCTCAGTGCAGCTGGTTTTTATTATTAAAGCCAAGGTCGGAAAATGGCTGTCCCGTCCCCCTCCCTCCCTGCGCCCCCTCCAGATTCATCCCTTCATGTCGTGTGAAGGTGAAAACTACATTTGTCTGAAAAAGACTTAGAAATGCTCATGCCTAAACGAGAGGATGAGGACAGATGAAAGAGGCTCAGATGGCGGTTGGTTGGTCGGTGTGATTGTGTCGGCTCCACCCAGGATTCCTGGAAAAGACGGCTCGGGGTGGGGCTGGGCAGCCCCAGCTCACAGTGCGGTGCCCGCGGGTCCAGGGTGGGCGTCAGGAACAAAGGCAACGAAGAGGCTGAGCGGGCCCCTGCGCTCTACCCTGCTGAAGCTGGGCCACAGGCTGGTTTTTGTAAAATTGGTTAAACCAAAACCAAAACCAAACCCCAGCCATGAGCACCACCCTCCCCTGAGCAGGGGAAGAGGAGGCGCCAGCTCTGGGCTTTGAGGTCTGAGGCAGGTGGCCTCCTGGCCTGGCGTCACCTCCCTGGAGGCAGGCAGCACCCTGAGGAGGCCAGGCAGGATCCTGGGCCCCACTCGAGCCCATGGCGGTGTCCAGGGCCCGAGAGAGCTTCGGGATGGCTGTCTCCCTCCTCCCGCCCACAGGAACCTGCAGGCTCTAGGCCTCGGGGACCCTGTGCAGCTTTGGCTCTTTGGATTCCAAAGATCTGAACTTCTGCTCCAGCGCGGGCGCCGCCGGCTGGAAGTGAATGATGGGCTTGATTGGAAGGACGGCGGAGCCCTCCTGGTTCTTCTGGTTGAACAGACTCACTCTGGGCTCCAGCTCAGGGCTGGGCTGGGCCGAGCCTGCGGGGCTGGGCCGGGCGAGGGGGGCTGGGTCCAAGGCCCTCTGGGACAGGCAGGGGTCCTCCGACAGGGAGGACAGCAGGTCCTTCTGCTGCTGGGGTGGCGGCCGCAGTGGCAGGGGACAGGGGCTGAGCTCGGAGGATGGCTCCTCCCGGGCGGTGCTGCCATCTGTGGAGGAGCCCAGCGTCTGGCTGCTGTCGCTCGGGGCCCAGGTGACCGAGCTGCGGGTGGCACTCTCCGAGGTGGCGTTGGCACAGGTGCCATCATCACCGAGTTTCAGGGGCACATCAACTGAGAAGAGGTCTGAGGAGATGTTGGGCTGGTGGATGTCGATGGCAGCCGTGGTGACCACGCACGCGGCCGGTTCCGGGATCCCGCTGTCTGCAAGGAAGGAGGCCATGTGGGTTACGGTCTGCCTTTGGTCTGAGTGGGGCTGGGCATGGGGCCCAGCAGGGTGGAGAGCCCATTTCTGTCCACTGAATACTGCCCCGACACACCCTGCCCCACCTGCCGCCTCATCTAGTTGAGCTCAGTCACCTTTGAGAAGAGACCTGCGCACTTCAGGCGGAAGCTCTGTGAGCCAGCCTGTGCTTTCCCCAGGCTGGCGGTGGCTGCTCTGTCTGCTGGGTGCTAGTGCAAGATGGCCGGAGAGCAGAGTCCCAGAAAACCTGCTGTGGGCCTTTGTGGCTTTATTTAAACCACCCAGAGAGAGGGTTATTCGTCACAGCAGCCTAACTGAGCCCATCCTAACTCAAAAAAGCACAGTGTAATAGAATGAGGAACATGGGTTTCTGGCTCTGAGGAGTCATTCAATGCTTTTAATGGGCCAGTGGTGAGCAGAGGGTGACCTGGTCAGAACAGGCCTCAGAAGATGGATTAGCCTTTTGGGATGCTGCACAGGGGTAGAGAACACTCTGCAGCTGTCTGTCTGTCTGTCTGTCTGTCTGTCTCTCTCTCTCTCTTTGGTACTGGCGATTGAATACAGGGTAGGCATTCTACCTCTGACCTACACCCTTGGCCCTATTTTTTATTCTTTATTTTGAAATAGGGTCTCACTAAGTTGTGGAGAGCCTCATTAAGTAGCTGAGGCTGGCCGCGAACCCGGATCCTCCGGTCTCAGCCTCCCAAGTGCTGGGATTACAAGCGTGCACCACCACACCCAGCTAACCCCCAGCCCTTTTTATTTTCTTATTTTAAAACAGGCTCTCCTTAAGTTGAGGAGACTGGCCTGGAACCTGAGATCCCCCTGTCTCAGCCTCCCAAGTACTGGGATTACAAGCGTGCACCACCACACCCGGCTGCAGCTGTCTTTTCTAAGTGAGATGTATCAGGGGCTGAACTACAGTAGGTGTGGGGTGAGGCGGTTTCTCCCCAAAGTTATGAGGGAATGGAGTGGGTGGGGGGTCTGGACTGGAGATGGTGGTCTTTGAAATCAGTAGATTAGATGAGGCTTAGAGAGAGGAGAGAAGAGGGAAGAGGTCTTAGGGGGATACATAGTGGAAAAGAAAAAAAAATCAAGTACATGTTGTACAACTTAGTATTCTATCCTTACAATGGAGCCTATAAGAATTCAAGGACTGTGAAATCCAAACTCCAGGTTTAAGACATGGGGTACCAAGAGACAAGATGCCCAAGGACTGCTTATTATTCTAAAGCTTTCCCATAAGTACAAACCACCAGGCTTCCCTAAGACTTCTTCAAGTGTAAGAAGGAAACATAAATCAAGCAAGGACCACCCAAGCCAGTGCCTCTCAAGCGCACCGTGCTTTGTGAGCTCAACTCATCACCTAAGACGGTCTCAGGTCAGAGGCTGCGCTCACCTCGGGTTCTAGATCGCAGCCCCCCTTCCACTGCAGGGTTCCAAGTGCTGCTTTCACCAGCGGACGATCACAGAACACCCTCACCCCAGCACCCCCCAGGCCCAGCCCTCAGGCACCCCCAGCTCCGGCTCCGGAGCTTGCTAGCAGACAAAGCTCCAGGTATTTTAACTTACAGTTGTGACCCTCTGGCACCTTATGGTCAGGCCTCGATCTCTGAGGCCAGGCTGAGTTTTCCCTGCCCTGGTGGAGGGGTCACCGGGGTCAAAGGGGCGGGGCTGCACAGAGAGGATTCCAGCTCACGCAGAACAGCTCCAATCCCGACTTACCACTGCTGGGCCCATTGTAGTACTGGCTGACGTAGCTGTTCATGTCGTCCTTCACGGTGGCTTCTAGGGAGGTTGGGGACAGAGAAGGGTGCATGCGAAGGCTTGTCAGAGTCCCAACAGGCAGAGACTGTGGCAAGTTTGTGTCCCACCCCAACTCCTGTCTCTATGCCTTTGGTCGCAAGAAGAGGCACCTGTCTCTCAGAGGCCCTGCCCACGTGTGCGTGTCGGGAGCCTGCTCATCGTGCCTGGGCCCCAGGGACCCCAGGTTCTGATGCAGCACCTGCCTCCATGCGACCCGGACAGACCCTTTCCTTCTCTGTCCTCAGTTTCCCCACCCCTGAGATGACTGGTGTGGAAATAGTTCCTCAGCACTTTCTCTGTCTAGATAGCCTGGGTCTCTGAATCCACCCGAGGGTCGCATGGTCACCAGAAGTGCTGCCGTCAGTGCAGTGGCCTTGAGATCCTGTCTGCAGGAACTCGAGGCCAGCCGCAGGGGCTGACGCACGGTCCCCTCGGCTCCGGGCTCCACCTGCAGGCTCCTGTCTTTCACGCTGTGGAAGAACAGCCGGTTCCTCCCCGCAGGAGGTGCTCCGTAAATAGTTACTAGTGAATAGGAGTGAGGAGGCGGAAAGCTGTCCAGGTCGAGGGAGATGACAGGGTCTTAAAGAAATATTGGTTCATTGTCCTGAGAAGAGTGGAGAAGGCATGGGAAAGAGGAGAGACTCTTTTGTGTATGTGGTACTGGGAATTTAATCCAGGGGAGTTCTACCTCCGAGCTACACCCCCAGCCCTATTTTATTTTTTTTATTTTTAAACAGAGTCTCACTTAAACCTGCAATCTTCCTTTCTCAGCCTCCCAAAACCTGGGATTAGAGGCATGCGCCACCATGCCCAGCAAGAGGAAAGATTTCGAAGTGGACCAAAAGCAGGAGGTAAAAAGCAGGTGACAGGAAATCCCCAAAGCCATCCTGAGAGCTTGGCCTTGTCACAAGTGCCAAGCGAGGAGCCACCGGAAGGTCTGAACGCAGCCAGGTGTGACCAGAATTCAGTCAGGGAGACGAGATCTGACCCTCAGGAGGGGTGACAGGTCCTGAGAACGTGGCTGGTGTTGTAAGCAGGGATGGAGCCAAGGGAGAATCAGGAGGTCGCGACAGGGCTTGGAGAGCGACAGGATGAGGACACATGAGGCTCAGAATGATGTCTTGTCAGGCTGAGCTCTGGCTGCTCCCTCAGCCCACCCAGCCCTGGGGCCACAGAACAGGAGCAGACTCAGCTGATTCCAAACCCCGACTCCACCATGGACTAGCCAAGTGGCCCTCTCTGAGCCTCTGTCTACACAATGTGGACGATGCCACCTTCTCCCAAGTTGCCACGGGGGTGAATGAGCTGCCTGGTGCAGAGCCAGGCCTTGGGTGCTCTGGAGCCCCCGCCCGCCGCACCTTCGGAGCTTCTGTGAGGAACTGAGGTCCGCAGGAAACACACGGGGAGACTGAGTGGTGGCGCACGCAGCTCTTGAAAGCTTTTCCAGCCTCTTTGGATCTTTAAAAGCCTGCGTTCAAATTCAAAGGTGTGTTCTGCACTAGTGCGGGTGCGGAGGGGGGCGAGGCCGGCTGCTCAGGCCCTGCTCCGCCATTAGCCAGCCACGCCCTTCTCTGTGGCTGGCCACAGGGTGTGCAGTAAACGCTGTCCAGCCCCACCGGCCACCCTGGGAAGCTGGAGGTGGCTGGGGTGGCTGCTCCAGGGAGCAGGGGAGGTGCAGGACCACCGATCCCCCAGGGACACTCGTTCTAGTTGTCCTGGGGCTGCCACGGGCCGACCTTGGGAGCCTGAGCAGGTCACATCCCCTCTCTGGGCCTCAGTGTCCTCACCTGCACCAGAGGGTACTGGCGAGGGTCCTGAAGGTTGTGATGTGCCTGGACTGGGTGGCTATGAAATTCTAAGAGGTGACAGGGCTGAGGGGGCAGGGCAGGAGGCATCGGGCCATCCCCTGGCCCCAGTGCAGGGCTGGCCTCTCCTTCGTGGCCACACGCCTCCAGGGAAGGGACTGTTGGCAACTTCCCAGTCCTCTGTGCTCAGGAGGGCCAAAGCGTGCCATCTCCCCAGGTGTTAAGACCAGGAGTCCCAACCCCGGGGAGCACAGCTGGATGCCCCAGGCCGCCCAGTCTGTGGTGAGCAGCCAATTTCCATTTCATCAGGAAAGACCTACTCTGAGCTAGGCTTTCGGGGCCTGCTTCCTCCCTCCCCACAGAGCCACAAGGATGCATCCCATCTCCTCTGCTGGGAAGCCCCTGCCAGCTCCACCCACCCTATTTTTCCAGATTTTCCACATTGAATGCTTCACTGTGGGCTTCAGGTGGGGGCAGCGGGGAAGGAGGTATCAGCTGCCCATCAGAGCTCCAGACCAGGGGTCAACGCTTCACACACTCAGCTTTAACCCTCCTCAGTGCCCTACAGGGCAGGGACTTTTTTTTGGGGGGAGGGGGGTGCTGGGGATTGAACAAAGGGGCATTCTACCTCTGAGCTACCCCCCAGCCTTTTTTATTTTTTTACTTCACTAAGTTGCAGAAGCTGGCTTTGAACCAGTCATCCTCCTGTCTCAGCCTCCCAAGTACTGGGATTACAAGTGTGTACTTGTAACCTGGCAAGGTGGTGACTACTTATTTATTTATTTTTATTTTTATTTTCTCAGTACTGGGGATTGAACCCAGGGGCATTCTACCTCCTAGCTATACCCCCAGCCCTATTTTTATTCTTTATTTTGAAACAGGGTCTCACTAAGTAGTTGTGGTTGGCCGCAAACCTGCCACCCTCCTGTTTCAGCCACCCAAGTACTGGGATTACAAGCCTGTGCCACCACGCCCAGCTTAAGGCCAGCTTATTTAATTGGGCCTTCTAAGACCTTCATGCCCCTGAAGCAGTCTGACCTCCTCCCTCTCTGCTGACTCACTGAAGCGTGGCCAGCATGGGCAGCCAGGCCTCCTTGGCAGGAGCAGGGTGCAGCCCAGAAGTGCATCCTGAGCCTTGTTTGGCCTCTGAGGTAGCCCATTGCCCACCCAGCTCTGCGTTGCCTGTGTACTGGAGGATGCTTGCGTCTTTACCCAAGCCGTTGATAAAAATAACCAAGCCAGGTGACCTTCAGCCCAGACTGCTCTTTTGAGCTCAGGCTGGTCTGGCCAGCCATCCCCAGACAACTTCTGGATGACCTCCAGCTGCCTCCAACACTACAGGTCCAAAATAGAACAGTTTATCCCTCCCCTCCGCATCCTTCACCTTGGAGACTGGCTGCGCTGCCCACCTAGCTGGGACCTCGCTCACTTCTTGGTGCCTCCTCTCTTTCTTTACCAACATCCTGACTCCCACCACATCTGTGACCAGTCAAGGGACCCTCGAACTCTCTGCTGCAGCCCTGTGTCCAGCCCTGGGTGGGACCATGGCCTCTCCTTTGGGCTTTCATCCCACCTGTGGGGTTTTTGTTTGTTTGTTTTGTTTTGTAGTACTGGGGATTGAACTTGGGGGCATTCTACCTCCGGGCTACACCCCCAGCCCTATTTTTTATTCTGTACTTTAAAACAAGGTCTCACTAAGTAGCTGAGACTGGCCACGAACTTGGATCCTCCTGTCTCAACTTTCCAAGTACTGGGATTACAAGCGTGCACCACCACACCTGGCTTTTATTTTGTTTTTGTACTGGAAGTTGAACCTTGACGCATTCTACCTCTGAGCTACACCCCAGACCTTTTTGTTTTTTATTTTGAAACAGGGTTTGCAAAGTTGCTGAGAGTCACAGTAAGTTGCTGAGTCTGGCCTCAAGTTTGTGATTCTCCTCAGCCTCCCAAGTACTGGGATTACAGGCGTGTGCTACCACACGTGGCTTTGCCTGTGGGCTTAATGAGTGGGATCACTCACTCCCTGTCCATATCGGACACAGAGCCCGGGTCCCCAGGTGGCCTGTGGAGTTCCACCTGACTTGCGTTTGCTCCCCTGCCCTCACTCCCTCTGCTTCAGCCCTGTACCGAGACCGAGGCCTGTCCAGACTTCTCTAGGTGTGGGGACACTCGCTGAGTCTGCCCTCCGCTTCCTGCAGGCCCCGGCTCCTCGCCTCCCAGAACTGACACCTCTCTTGTCCTCACCCACACAGGGGTCTCAGAGCCTTTGAGGCCAGGAGCTGTGTTTCACTCAGTCTCCTAGCATAGGGCTTGGCATGCGTCAGGTGTCATAAGGGTGATCTGGACAGAAGTCTGTGGTTGGGTCAGAGGCCTGGAGACCACCCTGTCCTCCTTACCCTGACCCCGAGAAGTGACAGGGCCACCAGGTGACATCCCGCCACCCAGCAGACTGCAGCCCACTTCTCTCCCGGACTCGCTGTGGGGCTGGCAGGCTGGGGACGGGGGTGGCAGTCACAGGTCTTTGTGGCTGGGTCAGGATCACACCCTGCTTCCTGCCTCCACCTGCCCCTGGGGTTTCTTTTGATTCTGCACTGAAGAACCCCAGGGGCATGTAGGACACAACCCACAGGTGACGGAACTGCACAGACCACCGAGGGGCAGGAAAAAAGGACAGAAACAAACAGGCTTCAGAACAAAGCAGAACCAGGTAGCAATGGTGGCGTTGAGGGCGCATACTGTGTGGTCCTGGGCAAGACCCTTGAGCATCAGTTTCCTCCCCTGTAAAATGGGGATGACAAATACCTACATGCGGGTGCGCTGTAGAGAGCCACTAGGTGAAGAATGTCTAGCCTGGGGCGTCCCTCGCCTTCCTGAACGCCTGCGCCCCGCTGCTCACTGCTGGCTCCCAGTCTCTAGTGGCTTCTGTGGCTGTGGCTGCCTGCCTCCTGGCGCCTTCCTTCCTGGGGTGGAGCACGTTCAAACCCAAACCAACTAATACTTCAAAAGCCCTGGTGTGTGCAGGCGGGGACACTCACATGTGGTTTTATGCCCTGGGCGGGGTCCCGGACCTGCCTATCCAGGCAGAGGCGGAGAGGAAGGAAGGGCCAGGCCTCCTGGAGGTGCTCGAACCAGCTGGGCTTCGAGTGCCCTGTGTGGTCAAGGGCACCTGACGGCAGCTCCTGTGAGGACCCATGCCTGAAGGGGGGGATGCCCCCATCCCTGGTTTGGGGTTCCTACCCCCAAACTCCAACTTGCTGCTCCGTGCCTGGCAGCCCTCACTGAGCACCTACTGTATACCAAAAATGAATAGCCGAGCGTATAACTGAATGCCCCACTTCTCAGCAAAGAACTACCGCTGCTCTTCTCATTTTCGAAACACCGGGGCTCAGAGGCAGGACTAGCTACATAATGTACTGCCTCTTGCTCAAAACGCATTCGGATTTGTGTGTGTGTGTGTGTGTGTGTGTGTGTGTGTGTGTGTGTGTGTGTGAGTGATACTGGGGATTGAATCCAGGAGCATTCTACCTCTGAGCTACAATCCCAGAATCCCAGCCCTATTTTATTTTGAACCTGAGATCCTCCTGTCTCAGTCTCCCAAGTACTGGGATGACAGGCGTGTACTCCCATGCCCAGCAAGTGTTAAGAACATTAGGGGGTGACAGCGGAGCTTTGAACGAAGCTCTGGGCCCAGGGCGACCACAGAGATCATGTGTCTATGAAGCGGGCCCAGCTCAAAGAGGGTCAGTAACTTGTTCAAGGTTAAATTGAGATTTGAATCCAGACCTGAGTCCTGAACCCAGGTCCACAGGTTATTTCAAATGCTGCTCTGTGTGAGGCTACATCCCTGAGCTCCAACCCCAGAGCTCAGTGCCCCCTGTCAGGTGCCCACAGGCTCAGGGGCCAGCGGAGGCACCCTGCCTCCCGGTGCCCACAGGTCCTGCCCCCTCCAAGGGCACACCCTGGTACCAGCTCAGCTCCCGGCCCAGCTCCCGGCAGAGGGAAGGTCCAGGCCAGGCAGGTCGGAGGCACCTCTGTGGCGGTTTCTCTGGACACTGGTGCAGCGTTGGGGGACGCCAAGGTTGGCTCGCTGTGATATACGATGAAATCGTGGCACTCCTACCGGGGGCTGTAATTCATAAGTTATGGGCGAGCTTCAAGACTAATAAATTTGGGAGAGAAGTATTAATGACTACACAGGGGCACCGTGAACTTGGCAAGCCCTGAAGCCTGGAACTTTGCAGCCCAGGTTTTAAAAATGATTTGTGCTAGAGCAAGTCTAAACAGAAGCTGGTCCGCGTTGTCTGGCGGTGACCTGCCGGGGACTCTTGAGACGGCAGAGCCGCTGCCCCCTCTCGGGGCTGGGGCCAGGGCTGGGGCGGGCACTCCTGCCCTCCCCAGGCTCCTGTGACTCATCCCTCATGTCTGCAGAGTCAATGCTGGGATTGTCTGTCCTGTTGGGAACGTAGTGTATCTCACAGCCCCGCTGCCGTGAAGGTCACAGCGAGCAACGCAGGCTGCCCTTCCTTAATCTCCAGAGTGGCCTAGAATGACCCTAGCTTGTTGAACCATAATTTCTAATGTCCTGGAAATCCCTCCCTGGACACAGCTCCCGGGTGAAGGGAGGCCAGCTGGGGGGATGCCCTGTGTCCCTGGACCACTCAAGGCTGTGAATCACGAGTGCCTCTCGCCAGCCCCACGTTCTACCCTCTGCTGTGGAGGCCTGGGCCGTGCTGTTGAGGGCTCGGGGGGTACTGAGGGTGAGAGGGGTCAGCGCAGATGCCATGACACCTGGCTAGAAGTTTACCACAGGTGGGCTTCAACTGAGACCCAGCTGCCCCTGCCTCCCTCCTCCTCCTCCTCCTGGAAGTTGCCACTATGTGGGCTACTGATGGAGGAGAAGCGGGATGGACAGGCAGTGACACAGGCTTGGTGATGCTCCTGGAAAGTGTGGGCTTACTTGGAGGCTGGGTTTGTTTGATCTTGGCTCCTGGTGGGGCCCAAATATGGCATCCAGTGTCCAGCAACTGCAGGCCACTGGCCGAGGGACAGGGCCTGTGCTGTTATCTCCAGAGCCGGGATGGCTGCACCGGAAGCGCTCAGACCTGCAGAAGGAAGGCCCTGCCCTGGGCCAGCCTCCGCTCCGAGCAAAGCAGCAGCGCCTCGCTTCCGGCTCCCTAGGCTCACTTGGGGAGGGAGAGCCTGGATGGGCCCTGGGAATGTAAATCAGCGCCTCCTGCTCTCCAGAAGCCAGACTAAGAAGGCAAGCATTGCTGCTGCCTTCCAGAAGAACTTTCAAAAAGATTAAGAGCCCAGCGTGGTGGCACACGCCTGTAATCCCTGTACTGAGACAGGAGGATCACAGGTTCGAGGACAGCCTCAGCAAGTAGTGAGATTCTCATCAACCTAGTGAGACCCTGTTTCCAAATAAGAAATAAAATCAGGCTGGAGGTGTAGCTCGAAGGTAGAATGCCTCTGGGTTCAATTTCCAATAACACACATACACACACACACACACACACACACACACACACAAAAGATTAAGGAGATGGTTTCCAGCAGTGTGTGTGTGTGTGTGGGGGGGTATACCTGTAATACCTGTACTTGGGAGGCTGAAACAGGAGGACTGAAGGTTAGAGGCTAGCCTCAGCAACTTAGTGAGACTCTGTTTCAAAATTACAAAAAATAAAAAAATAAAAAAAAAATTAAAGGGCTGGGGACCTGTGCAGTTCTCTTTATCACCCTGTGAGGAAGGCTCAGTTCTGTTGACATTTGGCAAAACCAAGGCCCAAAAAGGTTGACGCTGCCCAAGGCCACACCGCTGGCTGACAGAATTAGGATATGGGTCCCAAGTCATCTCCCTTCTACACAGAGTGCTCTGCCCTGGGTTATGATGTCCATTCCCATCTCCGCCTACATCATGGGCCTCACTTTGCTCCTATCTGCAAAGTTGAAATGCTGGGATGCTCTGGCGCCCGCCAGGACTTCTTTATTTGGGCCCTGGCAGGTGGTAGTCTCCAGTAGAAAAGTTCCATGCATGGAGTCAGTACACCAAATTTGGTCACTAAACGCTCTCTCCTGGACTTTGAAAGGCAGTGCTGAGGTCACTGATGGACGGGTGCCTCACCGGCAGGGGAAGGGGCACGGTCCTCCAAGGGGCTGCTCCGGCTCCACTGAGCCCCAGGCCCTGTGTGCATAGCCCTGGGGTGAGAGAGGGGATGTCCTGGGACTCACCCTGGGAGGGCTGCAGCTCCTCCACGACGCTCTCGGCCGCGGTCTCCTCGTCCCAGGCGCCGGCCTCCACCACCTTGTAGCGGCTGCGTGGCTGGCTGAGCACGTGCGGGGCCTGCAGTGCCGCCTCGCGCTCCGCAGCCAGGTCCAGGTCCTGCTGCGCCAGGTGTGCACGCAGCTGCCGGATCTCGAACTGCAAGAGGCAGAGGGGTGGGGGTCGGTGTGCTTGCAGAGGGCTGGGGAGGGTCAGGGTCCTGTACCCTAATGTTGGGGTGCTTTGCTCCTGGATGGGGAACAGGGACAGGGAGGAAAGGGCTGAGCATCCTAAGGCTGGATGCTGCACTCCTTAGAAATCTTCCAACAAGCCGGTGTGGTGGCTCATGCCTGTAATCCCAGTACTTGGGAGGCTGGGACAGGAGGATTATAGGTTCGAGGACAGCCTCAGCAAATAGTGAGACTCTCATCAACCTAGTAAGACCTGTTTCAAAATAAAAATAAAATAGGGCTGGGGGTGTAGCTCAGAGGTAGAATGCCTCTGGGTTCAATCCCCAGTACCACAAAAACAAAAACAAAAAAAGAAATCTCCCAACAACACTCATTCTAAGAGCTCATGCTTAGGAAGCCTTTCCCAAGCACTAAGTTGTGGTCCTGTGTCTCAGATCTCATTGTCTGGCCCCACTGTGAGGATCATATAGTTGTGAGGGAAGACTGGCTGTGCCTGTGGGATGGTCACTGGGCAGGGAGTCAGGGGACCTGGGTTCGAATCTGGCTCTAGCTATGTGTCCAGCGGTGACTCTCAGGGGTGCTGATAAAACAAAAACCTTATTCAGGTGTCTTGTACTGACTGGTCCTCAGTGGAAGACTGGAGACCACGGAACCAGCCATGGTGGCTGCCCCTCCAGATACCTCCTGCCGCTGGTCCAGCAACACCAGTTCCCTCTCCCGCAAGGAGTGGAGATGGCTCTCAGCAGGCAGGACTGGGTTTTAGTCCCAGCCCTGTGACCTACTGGCTGTGTGACCCTCATGAGACCCTTCACCCTCCTCCACCTTGGTTTCCTTGTCTGCAAGGAGGAGTTTTTATCTCTTTGAGGCCTTGGGCTGCTTTGTAAAAAACTGCATGTATTTTTATTTGGGGTTATTTTTTTGTTGGGGAAGGTCTTAGAAAGGCTTCCAGAAGCCTCTTGGGTTTGTGGCTGAGACGGCTGCTCTCACTCCGGCCTTCCCAGAGCAGTGGGGTGAAGGCCAGTTTGGGTCTGTCTGACATTGAGGGGCAGGGCTGTGGGTTGGGCGGGAAGGAGGGCCTGCACTGCCACCTAGTGTTCTGGACACACACTGCATTGCTTTTGTGCAGGGGGACTGGGCAGGAGGGAGGGGAACAGCAGTGTGCGTGGGTGTGAGGCTTCCTCCCTAGGAGGTCACCCACTTGCCAAGGATGCTCAAAAGCACACCTCCAGCACCGCCTCCTCCCTGGGATGTGACACCCCCACCTCCAGCTGCCACAGACAGCACCTTGCAGCCAGTTCACGGGAGTCACAAACTCAACCTGGTCAAAGCAGGAGTCGGCTGTCTCCCCGAACCTGCTGCCGAGGCATTTTCATTTTATGTTAACTGGACCCAAACATGTAATCACCTCCCTTGCTTTCCCTCACCCCACATCCAGTCTGCTCCCCAAGCGGCCTCCACCTCCACATGGTCCCGCAGGCTGCCTGCTTCTCCCCACCAGCCGCAGCTTCTGCAGGAGTCCCAGAGCTCAGTGGGTTGTCACTCACTTGGGAGAAAGCCCAGACTCCCCTCCCTTGGCTTGCAATCAGGTGTACCGCCCTGCCCGCCCACCTGGGCCCCTGGGTCTCATCCTCTCTTCTACTTCTGGTCCCCACCACACAGGCCCTCTCATTGTTCCATTAGGACACCAAGCATATGTGGCCTCAGGGCCACTTCCCTAGCTGCCCCCACCCCCTGCCCCAGGGGGTCCCTGACCTGCCCCCATCACAGCCACCAGGCACTCAGTCACGTCATCCCATGTGAACTCCCTGCATCGTGCTCACCACATTCTTTTTTGGTGCCAGGGATGAACCCAGGGATGTTCTACCTCTGAGCCACACTCCCAGCCCTTTTTATTTTTATTTTGAAATAAAGTCTTGCTAAGTTGCGGAGGCTTGCCTTGAACCTGTGATCCTCCTGTCTCAGACTCCTAAGTGTGCCTGGCTCATCTCACTAATATTGTGTGTGTGTGTGTGTGTGTGTGTGTGTGTGTGTGTGTGTGTGTCTTTGGTGCTAGGGATTGAACCCAGGGGTGTCCTACCACTGAGCTACATCCCTAGCCCTTTTTTATTTTTATTTCAAAATAGGCACCACCATACCTGGCCACACTTACTACATTCTGATACTTTTGTGTGTTTATTATAATTTTTAATTACATACAACTAAATATACATACAAATAAAAGCACTTACTAACCCTAGGGTGGCCAGGCAGCAACGGACACTGTACAACTTCCTAACGTCAGTGTCTACATGTTTTGGTCTTTGGGGTCACTCACATTTTCCAGAGAGTTCTTCAGCCTCCTGATGGGGGATATACCTGTGGGTGCCTCTGGCTGGGAGCAGCAGGGGAATGGGGCAGTGGGTCCCACTAAGGGAGAAGGACTTTCATGAACCCCGTTTTCAGCCCTGCACCTCTCCCCAGATCTCTGCCTTCACAGTCCTCTGCAGGAGGAATTTCTCCAGAGGACAACTTCAGGACTCTTCTTTTGAACTGAAGGTTGAACCTTCTACATCTGAGCTACACCCCCAGCCCTTTTTATTATTTTTGAAATAGGCTTGCTAAGTTGCTGGGACTGGCCTCAAACCTGCGATCCTCCTGCCTTCAGCCTCCCAAGCACTGGGATTACAGGCACCCGCCACCATGCCCAGCACCTCTCAACTCTGGCAGGGTGGGGCACAGTCTCCTGGCCCCTGTAGCATGGGGAAGGGGGCCCTAGAGATTTCTTCAAAAGCTATGTGTATAGACTTTTAGCCGACAGCCCTCCCCCATGTCAGCCTTATCCCACCCCTCCCTCCTAGACTCCTGGGGTTCTGAGTTTCCTCTCACTGTTTTCCTTCATTGGCAAGCTAATTATAAATTCTCCACTTTGTTAGATCAGTTATTACTTTCTCATCTATTGTCCATGTTCCCTAAATCCCCTGAACTCTCTATCCTCTTTGTCCTGAAGGACAAGACTTAAAGAGACAGCTTCTTAATTCTCAGGCATTCTTTCCCCCAAACCTCCATGTACTACCATTTTAGTGGAGTTTGTGGAGGAGAACAGATAAGTACGGTGGTTCTTCCACCATTTTGGTGTTTCCTCACACCATCTGTAAGGTCTGTCAGTTCACCTCTCTCTCACCCCCAGGGGCATGCTAGCAAAGTAAATAAGTAGCTGAGATTGGTGATGGCACGCTCCTGTGATCCTAGTACTTGGGAGGCTGAGCTAGGAGGACTGCAGGTTTGTAGCCAGAATCTGAAACTTAGCAAGGCCTTCAGCAGCTTAGTGAGACCATGTTTCAAAATAAAATAGGGTTGAAGATGTAGCTCAGAGGTAGAATGCCCCTGGGTTCATTCCTCCATACCTCAAAACAAAAACAAACAAATAAATAAATAAGAAGGTCCGATTCTGGTGGCGCACGCTTGTAATCCCAGCATTCGGGAGACTGAGACCTGAGGATCCGGGTTCGCGGCCAGCCTCAGCTACATAGTGAGGCACTCTGCGACTTAGTGAGACTCGGTTTCAAAATAAAGAATAAAAAATAGGGCTGGGGGTATAGCTTGGGGGTAGAATGCCCCTGAGTTCAACCCCAAGTACCGCAAAAAAAAAAAAAAAAAAAAAAAAAAAAAAAAAAGAAGGTCCGATTCATAGCGTATGCCAATCTTTGCGGTGTGTATACTCCCACCATGCTGATTTCAAGCTGCCAACATGATGTTGTGGGGGAATTTGGAAGAAATGGGCACAGCTGGCTCTTGCGAGCCTGGGATCACTCTAGCACACTCCAACACACTTTACTTCCCAGGAATATAATCTCCGTAAGAGCAGGGACTGTGTCTGTGCTGTCACCTGGCATGCAGGAAGCTAAATAAATGAACAAATAAATGAATACGAGGAACTAGTTGGTTTGCTCAGTTTTGTGGTTTCAGACTGAGCCTAATTCTAGCCCCAACCTGAGCCCCAACCCTAGCCCCAAGCAGAGGCAAAGGCTGCACCCAATACTGGTGACACTCTCCCCTCTGAAAATGATCAGAGACTGAGCCCTGGTCCTAGTCACAAGTGGCTGAGACAGGAGGATCAAAGGTTGGAGGACAGCCTCAGCAAGTAGTGAGACTGGAATCAACCTAGCGAGATCCTGTTTCCAAATAAGAAATGAAATCGGGCTGGGAGTGTAGCTCGAAGGTAGAATGCCTTTGGGTTCAATCCCCACTACCCCCCCACCCCAACACACACACACACACACAAAAGAGAAGAAAGAAACTGAGCCTAACCCTGGTCACAGGGTCAGCCATGACTCTGTTCTCAGACCAGACTGTACTCAGACTCTGGACCTTAAGCACCAGCACTCGAATGGGGTTGGCGGTCTCAGAGAGTGAGGAAGCCCGCTGGCTCATTACGTGGTGCAGGGTGGGAAGGTCTGAGCCACCTCCCTGGCAGCAAGATCTCAGAGGCCAAGGACAGACGGTGAGGTAACCCTGCCTGGCTCTGCAGGGGCCGGAGCCCCTCCTGCCCAGGCTGGTCTGAGTGTCCTGTGAGTGTGCCCAGCCTGCTTTCTCCAAGGCCACGTGTCTGGGCCTGCAGGCCCTGCTAATGGCTTCCTAGGCCACTCTGAAGGGATGCATTATTAATGGTTTGTAATTGATATGGAGCTGCCCTCTGGAGTCCCACTGGAATTCAGGCCAGACAGCTGGAGGCCAGGGCTTGCCCCAAGCCCACAGGGCATACACCGGTACACACACAGACACGTTTGTTTGTTTGTTTGTTGGTGTGTGTGTGTGTGTGTGTGTGTTGGTACTAGGGATTGAACCCAGGGGCATTCTACCTCTGAGCTACACCCCTAGCTCTTTTTTTTTTTTTGCGGTACTGGGGATTGAACTCAGGGGCATTCTACTTCCTAGCTATACCCCCAGCCCTATTTTTTATTCTTTATTTTGAAACCGAGTCTCACTAAGTTGCGGAGTGCCTCACTAGGTAGCTGAAGCTGGCCGCGAACCCGGATCCTCTGGTCTCAGCCTCCCGAATGCTGGGATTACAAGCGTGTGCCACCACGCCCGGCTCCACCCCTAGCTCTTTTTATTTAATTTTTTGTTTTACTGGGGATTGAACCCAGAGGTGCTCTACCACTGAGCTACACCCCCAGCCTTTTTTATTTTGAGATAAGATCTCATTAAGTTGCTAAGACTGGTCTTGAAACTGTGATCCTCCTGTGTCAGTCTCCCAAGTACTGGGCTTAGAAGCATGTTCTACTGTGTCCCATTTTATTTTTTATTTCGAAACAAGGTCTTACTAGGTTGCTGAGGTTGGCTTGTAACCTGTCTCAGCCTCCCAAGTATTGGGATTACAGGCAAGTGCCACCATGCCTGGCCAGAAACAAGTTTTAAACTAAAGATGTGAACTCTTAAGTGTATAGTAGTTCTCCTGTTCATTTATTTGTTTATTCAATTCATTCATTCACTAAGTCAAGTGAAGCCTGGGACTATGTTGAAGCTCTGCTATGTATTTTGAAATAAAATGCCTGTCCTAGCGTGGAGGTGAGTCTTGGGGAGGGAGGTGGGGTGCAGTCCCCTGTACTTCAGGGAACGAATCTCCTCTGAAAGTCACAAAGGCTGACTCTGGGGTGGTCCTAACGGCAGAGGAGACACAGTATGTATAGGAGACAGATGATTAGGAGGCGAGAGGCTGGGAGGTGGGCGAAGGCCACCAGGCATAGTATGCAGCCATGGTTGGGTGTTTTAAGGGCTTCAGTTTTAATTAAACAGCAAGCAACTGCTGAAATCTTTTATGTTCATATGGTGTAGTGTGCAGTGATTCAGAGGAGCCATTTGAAGGGATTATGCTTCCTACAGAGTGGAGAATGGAGAATGGACTGGGTGTGGCCAGGGGCTTCAGGAATATCCACTGGGAGGTGACTAGAGGAGACAGAGATAAGATAAAGGATGAGAGCGATTTAGGAGGGGAGAGTGTCGGCACACGGCATGGATTGGAATGGGGGTGAGAGAGGGCGACTTGCTTTAGGGATAGATTCTGGCAAGTTTCATATCCCGAAGGTGTGGGGTGGCTGGATGCTCTCAGCCCTCACCCTGAGAAAAACGACAGACTCCTCATGCCGATGGGCCAAATGGCTTTCAGCTCTGACTTTTGGCTGAGACAGGCCCTGGTTCTCACGGTGCTCCAGTGAGACCCTCAGAACTTGGCTCTTCCCGTACTTCACACGGCCACGTGTTGGCCCCCTAATCAACTGAAGGGTGGTCAAGGGGACCTGGGATATCGGGGCCTCGTTAGTCAGGTGGGTGAATTGAGACCTGGGGCTGGGAAGAAGTTTACGTGCTGGGGGAGGAAGCAAGGGCTGGCGGCCACTGACTTTGGGGAAGCCCCTTTTCTTCTCTGGGCCTTGTTTTACTGTGTCCGATAAAGGGAGACTTTAGCTGAATCCTGAGCCCACAGTGAGTTCTGTATACGCTCTGGGACTCTTTCCAGCTAGGCAGGAATAAAGTACAACTGCCAGTTCATCCTTGGTGTCGCCTTTAGGGGCCATTCCCCGAGGACCCACTCTTTAGAGAAAGATAACATAATCCAGAACCTTTAAGATGCATCAATACAGATGGTATACAGTAAGAACTACTGATCAGGCAAATAAGCAGGGAAAAGTGATCAATTATCAAGACATAACACAGTTAATAGAAGCTGACCTATGTTAATATTTGAGATAACAGATAAAGACTTCACAGTAACTATGATTAATATGTTAAAGAGAATAGGGGAATAGATGGACAAAACGCAGGTAGCATTCCTAGCAGAGAATTAGAATCTATAACAAGGAATCAAGTCAAAACTTTTAGAAACTTAATATATACTATCTAAAATGAAGCTGGGAAGCCGGGCGTGGTGGCGCACGCTTGTAATCCCAGCATTCGGGAGGCTGAGACCGGAGGATCCGGGTTCGCGGCCAGCCTCAGCTACCTAGTGAGGCACTCCGCAACTTAGTGAGACTCGGTTTCAAAATAAAGAATAAAAAATGGGGCTGGGGGTATAGCTCGGAGGTAGAATGCCCCTGAGTTCAATCCCC
>PVLC010000521.1:0-111052 GCA_004027655.1 Graphiurus murinus | reverse complement strand
ACTAAGCTTTCTTTCTTTCTTTTTTCTTTTCTTTTTTTGTGGTAATGGCGATTGAACCCAGGGGCATTCTACCTCTGAGCTACACCCCTATCCATATCATATATATATACAGGGTCTCGCTAGGTTGATGAGAGTTTCACTACTTGCTGAGGCTGTCCTCAAGCCTGCGATCCTCCTATCTCATCCTCCCAAGTACTGGGATTACAGGTGTTGTGCATAACCACGCCTGGCTAGCTCATTTTTAAAATTTGAGACGTGACTGTTATCCAGTCGAGCCTGAAATTTGGTTTCAAAATATTGCTAGGAAGGCACTGTGTGCCTTCTGTGCCGTGGGGGTGGGCACTCCAGTTTGGAGAGTGGGCTTCCAGGTTTCTCTGCAGAAGCCTGAGAGTGTGGCTCTGGCCAGCCCTCCCGGCAGTCCCACTGGGATTCCAGCCTGTCTGGCCCTTTTTGCTGTCTTAACTAAGATGACAGGCTTCAGGTGTTTTTTAAATTAAAATGGTTTGTTTCTGTTCATCTCTTTTCCAGATGTCACTATCTAGAGGGAATCTGTCTTTATTTATTGGCTCTTTCCTGTGCAGAATCCAAAGGAGTCTCCCTCCGGCCAAGACCCCCGGGAAGGAGGCCACATGTGGGGAGTGACTTGAACCAGGACCGCAGGAACCCGGGGTCCCCAAGGGGCACAGGACAGGGGTCACGGTGGAAACTGGGAGGCGAGTTTGCCGCTGGGATTTTCTCCTGGCCACGTGGCACATGTGCTGCTTGTGTGAGGCGAGTGTCGGGTCGGCGTGTTCTCTGCTGGGCTGGGCGGGAGGCTGTAAATTTACCAGGGTGGATGCGGCCTGGGTCAGCGCCTTTCCCTTTGCCAACTGCAGCAGAGAAGAGCATCTGTCTTCCAATTAGAATGATTAGAACTCAGGCTGGGAACTACCCAGTCAACTTCCAGTCCAGAACTATCTTCTCCCTCTTCCTCTCTGCTCCCTCTCCCCAAACCCAGCCCTTCTCTCACCTGGATGGTTGCAATGGCCTCTCTAGCCCTGGCTTACTGTCTTCTCCTGCCCTCTTCTACCTGTCCTCCAGCTGCAGCCAGAAAGATCCCTCAAGAGCTCACATGGTGAGGGAATACGCCGAGATTTGTGCATGTATTAATGTATCACTTTGCATCTCACTGCGATGTGTAATTATAATGCACCAATAAAAGTACAGATACACAAGAAGAGAACACAAGATAGAACAGCACCTCTACACTTCCAAGAATGAAGTGGTCTGAGAAAAATAAAATTTTCTAAGAAAAATAAAAGAAATTCCAACTATTAAAAACAAACAAAAAACCCCCTCACATCGGAGCAGATTCCTCTCACCCCTGCTTCCAGCACCCCACGCCTCTTCTTTCCCCAAATGAAGTCCAAACAGGCCTGGTCACCCCCTCCTGGCCCCTCTCTACGTGCTCCTCCCCTTGCTGACACTGGGAACAGCCCGTGCTCCCAGCACCACACCCACTCTGGGGCTTAGGCCCAGTCCCTCTGCCTGGCTCCCTTCCCAGGTGGCCCCACTCAGGTTCAGCTTCTCTGCAAGCCCTCCCCCACCCTGGCCTGCAGAGCCCCGGACAAGTCCCCCGGGAAGCATGCTCGGCACCAGCCTGTGCACAGGCCCCTGATCTCCCTGGACCACTCAGAGTCGCTCGGGGGCAGGGACCATGTCCTGTGCAGGGTGACATCTCCAGGCCTAGCACAAGTCCAGCACAGAGCGGGCACTCAATGGTCATGGTGGACAGGATGCATCAGCGAGAGGCGGAGGAGGCTGGTGCCGGCTGCTCAGGGGCTGAATGCTTGTCTTCCTAGTCTGGGACCCTGTACAAATCGTCTTGCTCCCATGGTGCCTTGGACAATGTGCTTCCTGAAGGCCCCTCTTGTTATTCAGAAACCTTTTGTGCTGAAATGAGAGGCCATTGTGTTGCCAAAACAACCACAGGATTTGCTTCGCTGATAGACATTCCAAGGGGATGATTTTTTTCCTTCCTTCTTTTTTTTTTTTTTTTTTTTTTTGTGGTATTGGGGCTGGAACTCAGGGGCATTCTACCTCTGAACTATACACCCCTCCCCCAGCCCTGTTTTATTTATTTTTATTTTGGAACAGGTTCTTGTTAGGTTGTTGAGAGTCTCATTACTTGCTGAGGCTGTCCTCGGACCTGTGATCCTTGCGTCTCAGCCTCCCGAGTAGTGGGATTACAGGCATTCATCACCACGCCCTGCTCCAAGGGGAGGATTTTGAAGATACTACGTGCATGCTCCTGCAGGGACTTTCCTGAGACTACTTCGTGGTGACATTTCACAATACCTCCCACCCTCACCACCTAGGAGAGGTTGAGGATGAAGGAGCCAGGAGAAGTACCGAAGCATTTGCTGAGACCTGCAGTAAACAGGGCTGGGCTGGGATTGGGGACAAATGAGGGAGGACAAGGGCTTTCCTCAGGGGGAGAAACTGCCCAGTGTGCATGCCCACCGCTTCCATGGACAGTGTCCAGCACCCTGTGAGGGCTACGGGCTAGGGGAGGGCCCCCTCTGCAACCCTCCTGCACAATCCACTGATCCCCATCCCCCCCAGCACCCTAACTCCCTGCTCAGCTGTAGGAGAGGCTTTCTGTCCTGCTTACTTGGGAGCCACCCCCTCACCTTACAGATGAGACAGAGACAGGAAGCTGGGTCTCAGTAGAGAGCTAGGCAGGGCTGGGCCTTGAGTGTGGATGCCGAATTCCCAGCCTGGCCCAGCCAACTGCCCCCTTGGCCCCACACCTCTCAAGGCCTTTACCAGGACTGTTGGAGGGCAGAGAGTACTGCTAAAACCTCTCTGGGGTGTCTGAGGATCCCGGGTGGTGATTGGCACCCAGTGGCACCAAGTGACCCTCAGCAGACAGAATCCATCCCCTCCTTGAGGGACTGTTCCTTTGAGAGTGCTCTGGTGAATTGAGTTGGTGACTTGGCAGCTCAGGTAGGGGAGCTGAAGGGTCACCATGGCGCAATGACAAGGACCCTGGCCTGGGAGTCAGGGCCAAGTCCAGCCCTGGTTGGATTGAGCATTAGCCACTGCGGAGACCTGTCTCTCTTTCTGGGCCTCGGGGGCCGGCGGAGCTCCCTGACCTCTGGGGCCCCTGAGTTCTGACATGCTGTGGCTTTCGGCACTGCAGTGTCCCCAGCAAGGCCTGGACAGAAGTGGACAGAAGGGAAAGTGGCGGTGTGTTACCCCTTGCTCCTGACAGATCTGCGTCAGTCTCTCCAGTTGCTCATCCTGGGTGACCTTGGCCTTCTCGTACTGCTGGATGACCATCTCCATCTCCACCTTCACCGGCAGGACGTATGCTGGAAGACAGAGACAGCCCCATGAGGAGGCGGGCATTGCCAGGGCTTGGGCTGGGGAGGAGGACCTGGCCCAGCAGTTGGCCAACAGCAGGTTCAGTCTGTTTCCTGGGGATGGGGAAGGTGATATCGGGGTACCCAACAGCATCCAGAAAGCACAAGAGGTCTATAGCCCGAACTCATGGTACCAAGAGATCTGTTTTCCTCCTTTTCCACAGTGATGGAACCCTTAGTTTTTGGCTGTGTGCACAGCTGCCTGGGATAATGAATATTCTTCAGCTTCCTGGGCAGCTACTGGTGGTCTAAGTCATGGTCTGGATAATGGGGTACAGAGGGGGTGGAGTCCAAAAGGCTTCCTGAAAAAAAATCTGGGGCTGACAAGTGGCAGTATTGGAACCCTTGTACGTTGCTGGAGTGAGTGTGAAAGGGTGCAGCCACTTTGGAAAACAGTTTGGCGAGATTTCAAAATGGTACACGGAGTGTGACACATGGCCCAGCAATCCCATCCCTGGGCACCTAAGGGAAATGAAAGCAAACCTGCTCATGAGTGTTCATGGGAGCAATGATTCATAACAGCACCAAAGCGGAAACAGCCCAAATGCTCATAACTGATGAATGGACACATAAAATGTGGCCTGTTGCTACAGTGGAAGACTATTGGACAATCAGGAGGCGTGAAGCACTGTTGCTGCTACAGCATAGGTGGAGCTGGGAAACTGGTAAATTAAAGAAGTCAGGTACGAAAGATGGTATAGGAAATGCCCACGGTAAGCAGGGCCACAGAGTCGAAAGTTGTACGTCGAGGGCAGAGGGGGATTGGGAAGTGACTGCTGACAAGCAGAGGGGTTCATTTTGGAGAAATGAACATGCCCTCGCCTTAGGTTTTGGTGGTGGTTGCACAATTCTATCAATATGCTAAAAGTCATTGATTGGGGGTAGATTTCATGGCATGTGAATTATATCTCAATATAGACATCTAAAAAGAAAAGACGGCTCTCGCACCCTGGTGTAAGATGGCAGACGAAGACACCTCACGTGTCCTGTCTGAGACTCCAGTGCTGGACCCCTGGATTGGGGGTTGTGGGTGTAGCAACTGAAGGAGAAATGTCTATTATTCCTCATCCATTATTGGAGAACAAGAGTGAGGACCATGATTGGTTCTGATTGGAGCCCAATAAGGAAGGGACCCTGTGGTTTGTGAGATGCTGCCACATCCATGACATCTGGGAATATGAGTTTGACAGCAAATGTGACATTCCTATCACAGATCCTACTACTGCTCTAGAAATTGCAGTCCCTGAACTAGACAGAAAGAGGGCAAAGATGTACAGGGTAGCAAAAAATATATCTGACCAACCACTTTGAATCCTTGTGAGCCAGGAACATGCCTGAGTTTGGGCACCCTATCTCATGGCTCTGGGGCTGGGTCCACAGCTCATGGTGGAAATCCCTGATCTGATTCAGACAGGAATGATCCAACACAAAGAAAAATGGAGCCAATGAGGATCAAGGCCCTGAGGATCTGTAAGTAGACTACATTCCTGTTTTCCTGTGCATCACTCGGTTTTTTTTTTTTTTTTTTTTTTTTTTTGTACTGGAGGTGGAACCACACACCCCAGTCCTATTTAGTTTTAGTTTTGTTTTTTAATTTTTTATTTTGAAACAGGGTCTCGCTGTTTCTTTCTTTTCTTTTCTTTTTTTGTGGTACTGGGGACTGAACCCAGGAGCATTCTACCTCTGAGGTATACCCCCAGCCCTATTTTTTTATTCATTATTTTGAAACAGGGCCTCACTAAGTAGCTGAGGCTGGCCATGAACCTGCAATCCTCCTGTCTCAGCCTCTCAAGTACTGGGATTACAAGTGTGTGCCACCACACCCGGCAAAACAGGGTCTCACTAAGTTTCCGAGGCTGGTCTCGAACCTGTGCTCCTCCTGTCTCAGCCTCCCATGTACTGGGATCACAGGTGTGCACCACAGAGCCTGGATGCATCAATTTTTACACCATCTAACTTCCTCCCCCACTCCTCCACCTCTAGTTGTTATTAAATAGCTGCAGCAAGCACTGCGGGGTGGGGGTGGGGGCAGGAACAATACTGCTCCTGAATTGCTATATTAGGCTGCACAGGAAGGGAAAAACTTAGGTCTTGGAAAACCAACAGGCAGTTTCTATTCCCTTCTCAGGAGATCCTGAAGGCATGCGGTTAACTGAAAACAAGTACATAGTCTTTTTGGTTTCTGGAGGTAATCTATCAACAAATGCTGCTGCCATAGATTAGATCAGGATGGATGGATAGATAGATAGATAGATGGATAGATAGATAGATAGATAGATAGATAGATAGATAGATAGATAGATAGATAGATAGATAGATGGATGGCAGTTGAGGCCTGTAGTTTGCTTCTTACTCTCTCCTTCCTTCTGGCCATAGTGAAGCAGTGATGGCTGGCATTGGAGCAGCTATTTTAGACCATGAGGTGACTGTGCAAAGTAGGCTAGATGCAGCAACAAAATAGATGGGGCCTAGGATCTGGACTGCAGAGAGTGAGTGTCATATTACTGCCCATAGGTAGAGATCCCTGCCCTCTTTCTGCAGACTTCCCTGTGAGGGAAATAAGCTTCCATTTTGTTTAAGTCACTGTTATCCTGGGTCTCCGTTACAGATGCAATCCTATTTGTAACTGATATACAGAGTGAGATTCAGGGGAGAAAGCCTGGACTCTGAGCAAGAAGACGCCATAATTTCCCAGCCAGCAGTGGCTCTGTGAGTCCCTCCCTTGGCAGTTCTCTGGACTTATGGGCTCCTTGGAAGTCTAATTAATCAACTCCTGACCTTAACCTGGCCTCTTTCCTTGACACCTATCTCACACCTGGCAGAGCCCAGCCCTTCCTAATTCTTCTTTGGTCACATGCCTTTGGTCTTGCTAGAACATTCTAGAACCGTCCATGTCTACACTCACCTGTGGCACTCCCGCTCCAGATGTTCTCTGGATGCTGCAGGCATCACGTGGAGGAGAGAAATGAGGACTTTTCTGTTTGCTGCTGGGCCCTGAGGGCAGGCTGTGGGTCCCCGAGGCCTGTCTGCAGGCCCAGAGGCTGCCCGAACTGCTGCCGCCTCCTCAGCATCTGAAGCCTGTTCACAGCCAGGGCACGAGCAGCACACTCACCCCCACGGCTCCCCAGTCACCTCCACCCCAAGCACCCAGTGCCTGGTGTGTCACAAGAAGGGGGAACAGCTGGGAGGAGCATTCACAACGGGGCTGTCAAAACCCATTAGCGTGAAGGTGTGCAGCTGTCCACAGCTCCAGAAAGGGCCAGAAGGCGCCGTGCCTGCCCTGAGGGGAGCGGATGTTCCCACGGACAGAGCCAGGAACAGGGTCCTGAGCAGCCAAAGGAACACTGGGGGCGTCACCATCCACGTGTGGCTCCGAGTCTGATCACCCTCATCCCTCTCAGCCTCAGTTTCCCCATCTGTCAATGAGAGGAATGGACTGGATGGTTTTCCAGAACCTTCCCAGCCTTCCAAGGTTGAACTCCAGCACATTCCAGTTCAAAGGAGGTTGTGCATTGGGGGTCGATGTCATTGAGGAAAGCAGGACGGACGGAGGAGCCTGCAGTGTCCTTGGGCTGGGTGGGGTGGGGAGGGGAGAGGCTGCCCTCCTGGGGCAGGACACCTATGGCCAGCTGCTGTTGGAGCACTCTCTGGGCCACGGTTTCTATCATCTGTACTCAAAATTCAGGGCTGGGGAAGACATGAATGTCTAGCCCAGTGGTTGTAATGTGCTCCAGCAACCCCTGAGAGGCGCATCTGGGACGAGGAGAGGGCTGTGGGGAGGGCTCGGGCCGTCTACTCTCAGCAGCTCCACGCTCAATCTACCTTACACCCTGGGAAAGATTTTGTGGAAGAAAGGGCTTAGTTGCTTTATTTTTTATTTATTCATTTATTTATTTTGCGGAACTGGGGATTGAACTCAGGGGCATTCTACCTTCGAACTACACCCCCAGTCCTATTTTTATTCTTTATTTTGAAACAGGGTCTCACTAAGTTGCAGAGGATCTCACTAAGTAGCTGGGGCTGACTGCGAACCCGGATCCTCCGGTCTCAGCCTCCCAAATGCTGGGATTACAAGCGTGCACCACCACGTCCGGCTGGCTTAGTTGCTTTAAAAAACAAAACAAAACACCTAACAGCATGGGAATGATTATGATAGGATCTTTATGTCATTTCAGGAGGGGACCACTCTTAGAGAGGCAGACAGCCCATCTGGGTAGCACGGGGTTGGAGGGGTGGTCACAGTCCTGGGCTCCACGGTGATTTGAAGCCTGATTTACTATGTGACCCTCATTCTTCTTGGCCTCAGTTTCCCCATCTGTTAGATGAGATGTACCCATCTGTACACAGTCTGGCTGATGGGAGGTGGGCCTACCTGTCATGTCCTCTGCACTAAGGAGCACCTTCTGGAGCACAGTGACTCAGGTCCTCCCTCCTCCCCGAGATGAAAACTGCCCCCCCCATGTCATCTATTGTCCTCTGGACCACCATCCCAGTGCACTACGCTGTTCTTCAGGGTTGAGGTTTCTAGTTCCTTCCCCAGACCCTGCAAGAGCAAGGCTTGACCAGACAACCTGGACAGAGCCCAGCGCAGTGGCGGGTGCATCAAGACACCTGGGTTGTAGAAAGCGGTTCTTTCCAGAATGACAGGTCCTCCTGCAAGCCCTCATGGGAAGGGCTGGCCACGCAGGCACACAGTAAATAGTTTGAACGTGTGAGCAGGGCCTGGTGGCGCATGCCTGTAATCCCAGTACTTGGGAGGCTGAGACTGGACTCTCATCAACCTAGTGAAACCCTGTTTCAAAATAAAAAATAAAATAAAATAGGGCTGGGGGTGTAGCTCAGAGGTAGAATGCCCCTGGGTTTAATCCCTAGTAACACACACACACAAAAGATGAAAATGTGACTAAAGAAAGCAGCTGGCAGCTCGGGCAAGTGCCGGTGACACGACGCTGTGTGGGAAAGGGTCCTGAGGGTCCTGGCCCCCCTGCATCCCACAGCCTCCCTCCTCTCTCAGTCTCAGGCCACTCACCGTCGATGACCCTCTTCACCCGCCATATCCGGAGCATGATGATGAGGCTGATGGCATCCCAGGGGCTCCTGGGCCCGTTGGCCACAGTGGACGCCACCATCGGGGCCAAGGACAGGATGATCACAGCCCCGTCAAACACCTGTGGGAGGAGGCATAGTTCAGCACTTGGAGCTGTGCTGCATGTCCCAGACCAGAGCGCAGCCAGGCAGGAGCAGGGGCTGGCTGCCTTCTCCAGGGGCCCTGCATCCGTCAGATGGTCACCTATCTCCGGCTGCCTCTCCTGACCTCCTCAGTCCTGAGGGGCCTCCCTGATCCTCAACAAGCTGCTGAGCACTCTGTCTTCCAAACACCCTCCCCCCATCTCCCATCCCTAGATGGCCTTGAGCTGTGTTTGTCCCTTCTCAGGAAGGGGCCTGCATTCTGTGCCCTGGATCCTGGGCAGAAGCTGGGCCTAATTCCTCAGTGGCAGGGTGGAGGCTGGTGGCAGGCTTGGGGGAATTCTTTCCCCATGAGAAGCAGGAGTCTGGGGCCAGCATATCATCTCTAACAGGTACAGAGTCCCTAACCCCTAAGGGGGCAGGGCTGGGAAAGAAAGGGGCCCAACGGCATAATTAAGTCTTTGGCCCTGACCCTCCACCTGCTTTCCCCAGCCCTTCTTCGTCAGCACCCAGCACCTACAGTGAAATATAGACAGAGAGCTGAGGAAGGGGAAGGAGGCAATGAACACCTTGCCAACCCGTCTGCACAAAAGTGCCTGCCACGGCCAGGCTCCCCACACCTCGCCTCTACCTGCCTTGCCCAACCCCTTTTACCTGAAGCAGTGTGGAAACCCAGAACCCAGGCTGAGCACTTTTTTTTTTTTTTTTTTTTTTGGTATTGAGAATTGAAGCCAGGGGCATTCTACCTCCAAGCTACACCCCCACCCCTATTTTATTTTTATTTTTGAAACAGGGTCTTGCTAGGTTAATGAGAGTCTCACTACTAGCTGAGGCTGTCCTCGAACCTGTAGTCCTCCTGGCTCAGCCTCCTAAGTGCTGAGATTACAGGCACGTGCCACTGTCCACTGTGCTCAGAGAGCTGGGCTTTTTTTTTTTTTTTTTTTTTTTTTTTTTTTTTTTGTGGTATAGTGGCATTCTACCTCCGAGCTACACTCCCAGCCCTATTTTTTGTCTTTATTTTGAAACAGGGTCTCACTAAGTTGCGGAGTTCCTCACTGGGTAGCTGAGGCTAGCCGCAAACCCGGATCCTCCAGTCTCAGCCTCCCAAATGCTGGGTTTACAAGCGTGCGCCACCATGAGAGCTGGGCTTTTTGGATGGCTCCCAGCCTGGGATGGATGGGACCATGGTTGTCTGCATTGGGGTGAACGTTGGTCTTTACCTCTATTTTGTTCTCGATGTAATCCCAGATCCCCAGCACCACGATCCGGAGAACAGTCTGAGGAGAGGCAAGTGGGAAAGTGGTTATTACTCTCCAGTCCTCCCCCAGCCGAGAAGATTCCAGAGCTCAGAACCCTGAGCTCAGTAGCAGGAAAAGGTCATCGGTCACCATTCCCTAGGCATTCCTCAGGCCGCGTGCCCCCTCTCCAGAGCCAGTGCCATCTCCAGTCCTCATGGGGGCCAGGCCTCTTGGGGCCCCTCTGCCACCAGACTTGGCCCCTCCCACCCACCTTTGCGCCAGCCCTACTCAACCCCCCCCCAGTGCTCATGGTGAACACAGAATGCACTCCAAAGCCCTTGGAATGACACTCAGCGTCCCGCCTCCCCCTCCAGCATCATCTCCCACCGCTCTTGTCATGTCTTGTCTTGTTTTTGCTCTTCTCAGCTGAGAGGCCCAGGGGCTGTGGGGTGAGGGGAGGAAGAAGGGAGACCGCTGGGCAAGAGAGGGTAGCAGACAGCCACAAAGCCCCTGTGCTCCAGGAGGGATGGAGGTGCCTCAGGTGGCTTTCTGGAGCACCATGGTGCCAGGGAATCAGCAGAGTGGCTGGAGCCCAGCTGCCTGCCCTCCCTCCTTGCTGGCCTCTCTGTCTACTCGAGCCCCAAGCTCTGAGGCCTGGCTCCAGCCCACTAGCTCCGGGAGCCTTTCCTTCCTAGCATGGTCCCTGGAATCAGCAGCCCAAGGCAGCTGTGGAGAGGGCTTGGGACACACATGCCAGGATTCCCTGTTTCAGCTGTGTTCCTGGGCTTTGGTTTAAAGTGTGGATTTCTGGAATTTCACCGATACCCATAATATCAACATCTCTGGGTTCAAGACCTGGGATAGCATGTGTAAACAAATTTCCCCAGGATACCCCACAGAACCAAAGGGATGTGCAAGGTGATGCTGTCCCAAGCTACAGCAGAAGGCTGCATGCCCAGACGCAGCAAGGAGAAAGAGTGTTAGATTCGGAGTCCAGAGTCTGCTCCTCTTTCTGGCTCCTACTGTCTTTATTAACCATGTGGCACTGGCTGCACCCTTTAGCCCACTTAGACCAAGCAAACTACTGCCCCTCGTGCTGCCTGCCTCACAAGGCTACTCCAAGGCTCCAGAAGGAAGCTCCTGTGCAGGGAAATGAGCAGAGAACACTTTATCACCTGCCCTCAGCCCCAGGGCCCTGGCCTTGCAATCCTGCCCCACACCCCGGGTTGCAGGGAGGGAGGACCTGAGGGGTCCAATGCCCCAACTCTTGCTGCCTCTTTTCCCACCTGGCCCAAAGGTTTCTCAACTTCCTTCATTCCAATCTTGTCTTCAGGAGGTAGCTATAAGTGAGACAGGCCAGATCCTTGGCACAAACCTCAAAGATACACCATCTACTAAGCACTCACTTGGAGCCAAGCTCTGCGCAATTTGACAGATGCAGAAACTGAGATGTGGGTGGCAGGCAAACCTCTGATCCCAGGCCCCTCTCCCTCCCACCTTGCTTTCACTCATCAACCTCTGATCTCAGGAAGAGCCCCTTCCTCTCACTGAAGGAAGGAAGAGCTGACTTCCCTGACCAAAGGCTTCGAGCAGCAGAAGGGGAGGGAGGGAAGTCCTGACCCTGCAAACAGTCCAGTCTCTGAGGCCCCACCTCTCCTCAGGGTAATCAACCTCTTTCCCTGGGAGGGGTCTGATGAGGCTCCTATAGTTTGGAAACCTTGCAGGATGCTAGCAGAAGCACCTGCTAGTCTAGAAGTTGGCTTTGTGCAAATTTAAAATGGCAGCCCTTAGCTGGGTGCAGCAGCACGTGCCTGTGATACCCAGTACTTGGGAAGCAGAGACAGGAGGATCAGAGGTTTGAGGCCAGCCTCAGCAACTTAGTGAGATCCCTGACAATTTAGTGAGACTCTGTTTTGAAATTAAAAGAAAAAAAAAAAAAAGAGCTGGGGGTGGGGGTGTAGCTCGGAGGTAGAATGTCCCTGGGTTCAATCCCCAGTACCATTAAATTAAATTAAAAGACATTCCTTGTCCTGACCAAAGATCTCTTGGCCCATGAGCAGATTGGGGTCTGGATACCCTTGTGCCCTGCAGACCCATCCCCAAGGTAGGGTTCCCCAGCTAGAAAGAAGGGCACAGCACATTTCCAGCTCTGAGCCTATGGCCATCAGTGCTGCAGCCCAGTGTGGTCAGAGGGCAGGGCAGTGGTGCATGGCTGGGGAAGCTGGGGTTGACTCCTGGCATTCCCTCCAGAAGCAGTTTGCTCCTGGGCAAGTTTTTCTTGGTGTTAAACTAGAATGGCAAGAGGAAGACATGGATCCCAGGATTCAACTAGAAGCCAACAATAAGAAATGTGGGAAGCTTTTTATTTGTGTGTGTGTGTGTGTGTGTGTGTGCTAAAACTGTGACCAGTCTTGAACTGGTGAGTACTTAAAAGAAACACTTTAATGGACATCGTGTACATACACAAATTTATCAATGCCAATCACAATGTCCTGGGTAGGGAAGGGGAGGAAGTAGGGTGGGAATTGTGGAGAGACTCACTGAGTGCTGTGTGCATGTATGCCTCTACCACTTTAAACTTCATCATGAGATACAATTTACAATGCACCAAGGAAGGAAGGAAGGAAGGAAGGAAGGAAGGAAGGAAGGAAGGAAAGGAAGGAAGGAAAAAAAAGGTTTGCCAGGTGACAAGCGCAGTTTGGAAGGGGATTGCAGGGCAGCCCAACAGCGCCTCCTAGGGTTAGGCATGGATAAAACAGGAGCTCGCAGAAGGGAGTCACCTCCCTTTGACTCCTGGGTCACTGTGGCTCACTCCCTCCACACCCCTGGGAGCAGGGGTCGGTGACCTGGAAGCTGCCTCCTCCCAGGGTGCTATCTTCTTTAGGAGCCTGAAAGTGAACCCCTGAGCAGACACAGTGGCCAATACCTCCAGAGGCCAGCTAACTGACTGTGCTGGACTCCTTGCACTGGACTCCTATTGGCACCAGATTCCCAGCTACCTTAAAGCAATGGGTCCGAGGCCTGTAGGCCTTGGGGTGGCAGACACATGACCAAATGTCTGTCAGTGAAGTGACTGACAGCAATCAAGTGCTCACAGCATAGGAGCACTGTCCTCCACCTTGGGTGAGGAGCAGAGAGCCTGAATATACAAGATGTGCGAGGCTTAGACCCAGAACTTCCTCCCCACATAGGAACATTCTCAAGTCCCCTAAAAGTCCCCTCACCAGCTGAATGCAGGGGCACAGACCTGTAATCCCAGTACTTGGGAGCCTGAGACAGGAAGATCACAGGTTTGAGGCCAGCCTTGGCAATTTAGTGAGACCCTGTTTCAAAATCAAAAATAAAATCAGGCTAAGGATGTAGCTGAGGGATGGAACTCCCTTGGATTCAATCTTCTATATAGAAAGAAAAAAAGGGAGAGAGAGAGAGAGAGAGAGAGAGAGAGAGAGAGAGAGAGAGAGAGAGAGAGAAGAGAGAAGAGAGAAGAGAGAAGAGAGAAGAGAGAAGAGAGAAGAGAGAGAGACTGCTTGAAGGTAGAATGCCCCTAGCTTCAATCCCCAGTACCCAAAATAATGAATTAAACCCTCACTGACCCCAGGTCTCCTTGAAGCCACTGCTTCCTCTCTCCCTTCTCCCCAGGCAGAGATCTTGAAAGGTGTCTCCACTTAACCTGTTGCAATCTCACTTTAGCCCTGCAGCTCAGGCAAAACCTCTTGCCCTGGGTTATCCATGCCCCTCGTTGCCAAATACAAAAGAGAGTGCTTTGCTTAGGTCAGCAGCCTGGGGCGCCCTGACACCTTCCTTGTTTCCATTCTGGGTCCTCCTCCAGCTGCCTCCCTGGCTACACCTTCTCAGTCACCTTTGCAGATGGACTGTCCCTGCTCACACCAAAATAACTTCCCAGGGATCAAGGTCTTCTCTCTTCAAAGATCCCCCTCCATGGACAATTTCATCCCTAGCTTCCACTACTACCCAGTCCTCTGAAAGAGCCTAAATCCATGCATCCAGCCTGGACTTCCCTCCTGAGTGGCAGTTCCTAGCTCAGCAAATGACGCTGCTGTGTCCTTACAGACTCCTGGGGGTGGAGCTGTCCTGGTCCTGCCTCTCACACACGCCCACCCACCCTCTGGGATCCATCTCCAATCCTGCCACATTTACCTCCCTACCGTCTCCATTCCAATCACTGCTATTTTTCTGGTTCAAATCTTTAACCCCTCTTCACTGAACTGTGCCTCCTGTTGGGTCTCTAAATTCCAGTCCTATCCCACCCTCAAGCCCTGCTCTGCTCCTGCTGCCAGGCTGATTTCTCTGAAAGAAAAATTTCATCATCCCTTCCCCCAGGCCTAGAGCCTCCAGGGACTCCCGCTTGCTCTAACACTTGTCATCAGGCCAGGCTGAACAGTCTCTTTCTCGCCAGCTCTGCTCTTGAATCCCTGGCTGGGCCCTAAATGTGTTGTCTGCTAATGTGTGCAGGCTAATGTTTCACATGTGTAAATCTGGCCTCAGTAAGACGAATACGAGCTCACCAATAGCAGGGAAACAATCTGTCTCCTGACCGCCTGACAAATACCCACTAAATCATAATAATTTAAGATAAACAAGTTTCACAGTGAATTCATAAAATATTCCTCGACTCTTGAATCTATTTTCAATTTTAATGTTTGTGATCTTCCTTACTAGTCCTAAAATTTATTAACAACTTTTTTTTTGAAGTACTGGGGATTAATCCCAGGGGTATTCTACCACCGAACTCTACCATCAGCCCCTTTTATTTTTTTATTTTGAGACAGGGTCTCTCTAAGTTACCTAGGCTGGCTTCCAACGTGTGATCCTCCTGCTTCAGCCTCCTGAGTTGCTGGGATTATAGGCATGTGCCACCTTGTCCACTAACAAAATGTTTTGATTTATTAAAAACATACAAAGAACAACACTGAATTCAGCTCTTCTATAAGCCAGCAGGACAAAAGGATTGCATAGATTTTGATATTAGTTATTTTGATATTAGTTTACTCTGACAGCATGATTTCATTGCGCTATCTGACTCATACAAACCTCTGAGCTACTGTGAAACAAGATGAAGACACCAAAACTGTGTTTGCATTTGGAATAAAAATTGATAATATAGCCGGGCGTGGTGGCGCACGCTTGTAATCCCAGCATTCGGGAGGCTGAGACCGAAGGATCAGGGTTCGCGGCCAGCCTCAGCTACCTAGTGAGGCACTCTGCAACTTAGTGAGACTCGGTTTCAAAATAAAGAATAAAAAGTAGGGCTGGGGGTATAGCTCGGAGGTAGAATGCCCCTGAGTTCAATCCCCAGTACTGCAAAAAAAAAAAAAAAAATTGATAATATTTCTCAAAGAATTAAAAAGGCTTTAAAATGTCAATAAAATAGGCTAAATATGTCAATATTCCAGCACACACTAATTTAGAATAAGTGTATAAAAGCAGTAGCTAAGCCATTTCTATTTGGGTTTTATACCATAGGATATATTGATTTCATAAGTTTCAAATTTTGACAATTTGAAAAAATCAACTAGCAAGACAATGAAATCAAAACCACCTCCTCATCCTCCTGAAAATTACTCCAGCCTATAATACCATTACCCAGTACTCGGGAGGCTGAGGCAGGAGGATCATAGGTTCAAAGTCAGCCTCAGCAACTTGGAGAGACCTGTTTCAAATTTTTTTAAAAAAGGGTTGGGGGGGGTGTAACTCAGAGGTAGAATGTATCTGGGTCCAAAAAAAAAAGAGGAAAGAAAATAAATAAATAACAAATCACTCCAAACTCCAAAACAGCACAGAAAATGTAAATTCTCTCTTGGGTAAATCTACAAGGCTGAAACCTCAGTATGTGCGGACAGAAGGCAGATGTAGAACTAGCAAATGACTTGCCAGGGTGAAGGAAGGTAAAACCTAAGTTCTGAGAGGGAGGACAACTATTGGGAAGGCCGCTTTGCTCAACACAGCCCTGGAGAGCACAAGGCAGTGGAAGGGGTGGGTGAAATCAGGGACTGATGCTAGGAGGTTGTTTTCAAGTGTGCAAAGAACAAACTTGGGACTTCTCAGCCTCCATGGTGGTGTGAGCCAATTTCAGGACAAATATATACTCGTCTTTCCTATTGGTGGCGTTTCCCTGGAGAACTCAGACAAATACAGGAGCTTTATACACACAGTCTCATCATGAAAATCCCTTCAAGGTGGAAATTTTTAACTGGTCTCAGATGAGGAAGTTTGCTGCTCAGAGAAGCGAACCGACTGTCCCAGGATACACAGCTGGTGGGAGGCTGAGCCGGAGGCTCAGGACGGGGCTGTCCTTCCTGTCATACCATTCGTCTACACGAATGAACTGGCCACCTAGAAGTGGTGCCAGGTGAGGGCAGGGGTGGGGGAACTTTGACATGAGAGGAGCAGGCAGGGGGGAGGCCACCAACACCTCACCAAGGAGGTGCTGGGATTGGGTGACCGCTGTGGGCCCTGAGCCACAGGAACACAAGTAAGTTTGGCTGAGAACCTATTTCCCTTCCTACTTCTAAGAAGCTACTTTTAAATGGAGGTTGGTGGTGGCTGAGAAGGGGTGAGCCTTCAGGGATGTGCCATTTGTGACAGCAGAAGCATGGACGCATCCTCACAGTCAAGGTGAGGGTTAAACCAGGGACATGCACACAGTGGGTGTGGTGGTTCAAATTGGGGAAGGAGACTGTCAAGATGTTAGGGTTTGACAAAGCTGGGCGGTGGGAACCCAGGTGTGCATTCAGTGGTTCACTAGGTTTTCGGTGTGCTTGGACTATTTTCTAATAAGAAATGACTAGTAGAATGCTCCTCAATAGGTTGTTGTAAAATAATATATAATAACATGGAAAGACATTTACCAAATATAACTGAACAAAAGGAAGACGAGTTCTAGCATATCAGGTCCATTGTGATCCATTCATTTCTTTCTTCCTCTTGTTCCCTCTTTCTTGGGATTGAACCTAGAGGCATTCTACCTCTGAACTATACCCCCAGCCCTTTTTATTTTGAAATAGGGTCTTGCTAAGTTACTGATGGTCTCACCAAATTGCTGAGGCTGGCCTCAAACCCGTCATCCTTCTGTGTCAACCTCTCAAGTACTGAGATTACAGGCATGTGCCAACATATCTGGCTGATGTGCTTCTTAAGGAAAAAGTATGTATATACATAGGCATGGGTAAGATCCACCGGACTTATATTAAATTAATAGTGGTTATCTATGGATGATGGGTTTTGGTTTCTTATTTTGGCTCATCGATGGCGGATGGTCTCCCAGCTCCTTCTGAATGGAACACTGATGGACAAGCATCAGGTTCAGTCTGCTTCCGGGGCCACGGGCTGGAAAAGATGTGCTTTTCTCGAGAATGCTGTGGCAAGTGGTTCAATCTGGGTCTGCTTTTATTTCTAGAATCTCAGAGCTGGAGAGAGGACCTTAAATATTACATCCCATGGCCCAAGCTCCTTCCAACCTTGTTGTTGCTCGTTTTGTTTTTTGTTTGTTTTTGTTTTTGTTTGCGGTACTGGGGATTGAACTCAGGGGCTTTCTACCTTCGAGCTATACCCCCAGCCCTATTTTTTATTCTTTATTTTGAAACCAGGTCTCACTAAGTCGCGGAGTGCCTCACTAGGTAGCTGAGGCTGGCCGAGAACCTCTGTGGAAGTGAACGACATGCTGGGGCTCCCACAGCGGGAGTGGACAGGTGCAGAACCCCGACATCCCCTCACCAATCTGAAAGAGGAGCTCTAGCCTGCAGTCTGGGCAGGGCTCCATTCCCGGTGGGGTCATCGAGGCAGCCTGTGGCTCCGTCCTAATGTCCTAATTCCTCACGGTGAAGCAGGGAAGCGAGGGGACCGATGTCCTCCCTGCGACACTGCCTGAGTAGCCATACTGGCTCCCTCAGCCTGACGCTTGCTCAGGGGAAGCCAATTCATCCTTCATGTCTCAGAGCACCACCCTCAGGATGACCCAGGCTCACCAGAGGAGGACACTGAGACAGGAGAAGGACCCTTCACGGGCCCAGGAGCTTGGGGCGGCTGCTGACGCAGAAAGATGAGGCTCTGGCTCCGTCTGGTTTGACAATGGACTTCGCGTGGCAAATGGCGCAGGTAGCCCAAGGGCCAGGCTCCCTGTGAAGCAGCGCAGGCCAGGGGCAACTCCAAAGGCTGCCAAGGGGAGATGGAGGTGGCTGTAGCCAGACGCGGTACTGCACGGCTGTAATCCCAGTACTTCGGAGGCTGAGACAGGAGGATTGTAGGTTCAAGGCCAGTCTCAGCAATTTATGGAGGCCCTCAGCAATTTAGTGAGACTCTCTTACAAAATAAAAAGGGATGGGGGTGTAGCTCAGGGATAAAATGCCCTTGGATTCAATTCCTAGTCTCTCTCTCTCTCTCTCTCTCTCTCTCTCTCACACACACACACACACACACACACACACACACACACACACACACACATGAAAAGAGGTAGCTATACTAGCTGAAATTAAAGGAAGCCTTGATCAGTTGATGACTGGCTAAGCAAAACGTGATCTGTTCACACAAGGGAATATTATTCAGACATGGAAAGGAATGCAGTGCTGACCCGTGCTACAGTGTGAATGAACCAAGAGAAGGCGATGCTAAGTGACTGAGCCAGACACAAATGGCCACGTGGTGTATGATGGGAGATGTGACACATCCAGAGCAGTTAAGTTCACAGAGAAGGGAGCAGACAGTGGTCGGCAGGGGCTGGGGTAGAGGGGAACGGGGCGGGGTGGGGGAGGGGTGGCTGCTTGATGGGCATGCCCCAATGGTGAGCCAAATGCTTTGGAACTAGACAGAGGTGACAGTCGCACAACAATGTGTGTGTACCAAATGTGGCCAGAGTGTGTGCTGGTGGAGGGCTGTGAGAATTCCAGCTGGGAAGAAGGAGGAGAGGAGGGGTCTGGGCAGGGGGAGAGGGGCAGGAGGTCCTATCTGGAAGGCTGGCCATGGTCAGCTTCCTCCTCTCCAGGCAAAGAGCTGGGGCTGCCTGGACCTTTCCACACCCCTGGGCAGGGGCCAGCACCCCGTGGGCTGCACTAGGCCGTGCTGAGGGAGGCTGGCCTTGGCCAGAAGACCTGAGAACTTGTGCAATCTTAGGAAGAGGTCAGGACCACTGCGTCCTGTCCTGACTGCCTCCTCCCAGGTTCCAAGCGGCCAGCGGGGCCAGGCCTCTGCCAAGGGCGGGACTGGATGTTGGAGAAACTGTTTGCACAATTCTCCATGTGATTTCAGAGGCTCTGTTTGTTCCTGGTGCTGCAGGGCCAAGTGGCACAGAAGTGACCTAGCCTGGCCTAGGACACCTCAAGGGCAGCTGCTCCCACTCCGGGCGCCAGGCCTGGCCGAGGGTGCTCACTTTTACCCCTTTGAGGAACGCCTGTCTCAGCCTCCAACAGTGTGGCCTCTGCTAACAGATGTCCTCCAATGAGCCCAGCCCAGCCTCTCACCCCTTTCTGGGCTTAGCTCTATCCTCTGGGGCCTGCACAGGACAAAGTAACCCACGTTCCCAGACTGGCTCTCTGAACCCTGGGATGGGCGAAGGGGAAAGTGAACCACCCACCCACCAGAGTTCTGCATCCGGCTCCGCGCCATTCCTGCAGGCCCTCAGCAGGTTTCCATAACTCACCAGCCTCAGTTTCCTGACCCGTAACACATCCTCCCTTCCTAAGGCTCAGTTTCAACAAAACTGCTCAGGATCAGGCAAAGAGCCCAGGGGGCAGTGGGAGCCCTTGGGATACAGCCTTCTGGGAATTCACCTGTGAAATCGGCCCGCTGGCGAAGCCCAAGAAGGCCTGGAATGACCCCTCACCTTTGGCTTTTGGCTGTACCCCTGGGTATACACCGGAGAAAGAAGGGCCCAATCCGAGGGGTGACTTTCATTTCTCCCAGATGAGGAGGGAGCTGGTTGTCCCGGGTCTGGGGTCAGAGGTCTTGCTGGGTCAGACTGGCTTTCTCAATTCCTGGCTCTGGCCCTGTTCTTTACCCCAGATCCCTGCTGGCCCCAGGTCCATGGAGACTCAGTCAGGAGCCCAGGGCCCCGAGTCCAGTTTGGGCTGTACTTGGCCATGTAACCCCAGGCTGCTCTCCGTATCTGTGTGGGGTTTTTATAAGGAAACCACTGGTATTTTCGGCAGGGAAACATGCAGGCCTGACTTGCTGCTGAGGGGCACTGGGCCCCCCTGGCCCTTTCTATTGAGGTGCCACAGTCATTGTGAACACAAACACTCTCGGACATTTCCAACCACCGCCCTGTTGGCCCCTGCTAGCACCAAGGTTCTGACACTTGGTTCTCCCTGGTGCTCTGTGAGACCACGGAAGACCACGCTTTGCAAGTGAGGCTGCTGCTGAATGAGGTCACTGTGCACCAGCCCCTCACTCAACACGCTGGGCAGGGCGCGCTGGGGGAGGCAGGGCTCCCCGGCTGCTCTGTGGCCTGGCTCCAACCCATCCTCTCCTCTCCTTCCTTCCTTCTCTCCCTCCTTCCCTCCCTTTTTCTTTCTCTTTTATTTTTTTGGTACTGGTGATTGAAGCCAGGGGCATTCTACCTCCAAGCTACACCCCCAACCCTTTTTATGTTTTATTTTGAAACAGAGTCTCAGCCAGGTGTGGTGGCTCATGCTTGTAATCCCAGTACTTGGGAAGCTGACATAGGAGGATCGCAGGTTGAAGGACAGCCTCACCAAGTAATGAGACTCTCAACCTAGTGAGACCCTGTTTCAAAATAAGAATAAAAAGCCAGGCGTGGTGGCGCACACTTGTAACCCCAGTACTCGGGAGGCTGAGACAGGAGAATCCGGGTTCATGGTTAGCCTCAGCTACTTAGTGAGGTCCTCTGCAACTTAGTGAGATCCTGTTTCAAAATAAAGAATAAAAAATGGGGCTCTGGGTGTAGCTTGGAGGTAGAATGCCCCTGGGTTCAATCCCCAGTACTGAAAAAAAAAAAGAATAAAATTGGGCTAGAAGTGTTGCTCGGAAGTCAAATGTCCCTAGGTTTAATACCCAGCACCACCCAAAACAAAACAAAACAAAAACAAAAAAAGAGTCTCAATGAATTGCTGAGGGTCTGGCTAAGTGGCTAAGGCTGGCCTTGAACTTATGATCCTCTTGTCTCAGCCTCCCAAGTACTGGGATCACAGGCTCAAACCACCAAGCTCGACTCACCCTTGTCATCTTTGGCAAAGGCCAAAGTCAGGGACCAACTCTCCTCCCTAGCCCCTGTGGCCCAGCTTTCCTTGCAAAGACTGTGGGAAGCCGCAGCCCCTTCCCCACGTTGGGGGTACACACTGGGGGGACTCTGAGGCTGTGATTCCTGCACACAGGCCCTTGTCTGTCTCAGGTGGTTCGTCTCTGGCAGTGACAGGAAGGGAATGCCAAATTAACCCTGGGTAATAAATTCTGCAAAAGCCAATAAAACCAAAGCAGAGGGATAGAGGGGAAGAACCGCAACAACTGATTAAACATTTTTGTTGGCAGTCACAGACTCGTGGCGTATTTTCCAAGGCTTGCATCAAGGGGACATCTGGCCTCGGCCCATGTGTTTGTGGGAGGGAATCCCATTGAGCAGAGACAGGGGCCCAAGAGGGCAGCATCCCAGTGGGGGCACTGAGCCAGGGAGCAGGCACCCCCAGGGCAACATGGTCTCGGTGAGCTGGTTGAGAAACTTCCCAGGAGGACAAAGTTGGGATCTGCTCCCACAGTCTGAGCCTCAGGCCCATGTTGACCAGCCAACTCCACAGGCTGTGGGAGCCGAGGCGGGCAAGAGCATGTTCTGTTCTTAAAATGCCTGCTGCCCAGCCCAGCACACCCCATACCCGGACTCAGGATTCTGGACTCCAGGCCTTCTTTTTTTAGGGAGGGAGGGAGAGAGAGAAAGAGAATGAGAGAGAGAGAGAGAGAGAGAGAGAGAGAGAGAGAGAGAGAGAGAGAGAGCTGGCCTACAAGAGGGACTTGGGAACTGGGCATGGTGGCACAGAAGTTCTTAGGAGGCTGAGACAGGAGGATCACAGGTTAGAGGCCAGCCTCAGCAATTTAGCAAGACTTTCAAAATAAAAAAATAAAAAGGGCCAGGGCTATAGCTGGGAGGTAGAATGCCTGTGCTTAGTCTTCAGTACCAAAACCAACTGACCAAGTAACCAACAAACAAATAAACCGAGTCCCAACCCTTGGGTTCCCCAGTCACACCATAAAATATTCTCTCCCTTTGTACCTTGTCCTTATCCTTATCCTTCTCCCTCAACATCCCTCCTCCTTCTCAGGTCTCACTGCACTCTGGGACCCAGGGGCCCTGTGCCTCCAATGTAGCAGCAGCAGCTTGCGCGGGTGTGTGTGTGTGTGTGTGTGTGTGTGTGTGTGTGTGCGCGTGCGCGCGCGCATGCGCACGCGCACGTGTGTGTTCCCAGCAGGATCTGTGGCTTATTCGTGTCTGCCTTTCGCTGAGTCTCTGTGGGCTGACATGTATCCAGGGTAGGGTGGGAAGTGGGAATAAATGGGCAGAGTGGGACACACTATTAGAAGGGACTGGTTTTCCAGCTGGGTGTGGTGGTACATGTGTATAGTTCCAGTTTTTGGAGGCTGATACAGGAGGATCAAAGTTTTGAGGTCAGCCTCAGCCTTAGTAAGACCCTCAGTAACTCTGTGTGACTGTTTCATATAAAAAATAAAAAGGGCTGGGGGTATAGCTTGGAGGTAGAACATCCTGGGTTCAATCCCTAGTATCACCAATGAGAGAGAGAGAGAGAGAGAGAGAGAGAGAGAGAGAGAGAGAGAGAGAGAGAGAGAGAGAGCCCGCTGGGTGTGGTGGCGTACACTTGTAATCCCAGTACTTGGGAGACTGAGACAAGAGGATCACAGGTGTGTGGCCAGCCTCAGCAACATAGTGAGGACCTTTGCAACTTTGTGAGACTTTGTTTCAAAATAAAATAGGTTTGGGGTGTAGCTCAGAGGTAGAATACCCCTGGATTCAATCCCCAGTACCACACACACACACACAAAAAGAAATAACTGTTTTTTTCACATGACAGTCTCTATCCCTCAGAGACTGCCCCTTGTTCACAGAAGGAAGCACAGCCCTACAGTGCTGCGGGGAGGTCTTGCCTGCAGCAGCTTCAAGCCAGTGCCCCCCAAATGCGGGCTAGAGTATCATCACAACGGCCTGGGGACTGCTCAAAAGAGAGTCACTCTCCCCATGTAAAAACAGAGGAGCATGCTACGTGCTGGCATCCTGGTGTCTCCAGCGCTTGGGTCCTCACATGGGGCTATTCAGCCCCTGCACTAGAACCCAGGATCCTCCAGTTAGCTGTTCTGACGTGGTCTTGAGCCACTGACTCCAGTGAGGCCGTCTGTGCTCCTCTGATCCTCGGGGCAGCAAAGAACCCTTGGCTCAGCCCTCAGCGCACATCTCTTGGCCCCTGCAGGACCTGGTCGAGTACGTTGCTCCGCCCTGTGACCACACCCTTTGTCCTCTGCACGCTGCGCTCTGAGGGTCTGGCCGACGCGGGCCGGTGCTGACAGCTCCCACCTCCAGCTGCCTAGGATCAGCCTTTCCTCCTGCCTGCCCCAACTGGCTACACCAACCACTTTCAGGCCTTTCTTTCCTTCTTTCTTTTTTCCTTTCTTCCTCTTTTCTTTTTGTACTGAGTATTGCATCCAAGGGTACTTTATCTTTGAGCTGCACACCCCAGCTCCATTTTTTTAAATTTTTATTTTATTTTGGGGGGGGGGTACTAGGGATTGAACTCAGGGGCATTCTACCTCAGAGCTACACCCCCAGCCCTATTTTTTATTCTTTATTTTGAAACCGAGTCTCACTAAGTTTCAGAGGGCCTCACTAGGTAGCTGAGGCTGGCTGTGAACCCGGATCCTCCGGTCTCAGCCTCCCAAATGCTGGGATTACAAGCATGCACCACCACGCCTGGTTTTAAAAATTTTATTTTTTATTTTTTTGGCACTGGGGATTGAACCCAGGACCTACACCCTTAACCCTTTTTATTTTGAAACAGTCTTGCTGCTTCAAACAGTCTTGCTGAGGGCTGGTCCTGAAGCTGTCTCAGCTTCCCAGGTACTTGTATTACAGGTGTGCACAGCTTGCACCCGGCTTTCACTAACCACTTTCTGTCCTCCTCCTCTGTCCTACCCAGTCTCCCCTTTACCAATGCCATTGCCTGTTCCTCCCCTGGACATCACCTACTCCTCCTCTGGGATTCCCCTCCGGGGTCACCTGCTCAGGCCAAATCTCCCTGGCTGGGTCAGCCATTGCTCCCGTGTGCCTGTGGCTCTTCCCTGCTGCATCTCCTATGGCAGAACTCAGCGCCCTGTATTGTGTCCCTCTTTGTAGCCTCAAGGCCTAGCACAGGGTCTTACATTGGGAAATATTTGGAGAAGCAAAGCTCAGTTTCCCTAGGAAGGAGTCTGCCCATACCAAGCGGTTACAGGGCCCGAGAGTGTTTACCTACCTCTGAGAAGAACACAGAGAGGATGACCAGACTGATCCAGTGAATGATGCCGGCAAACTGGAACGCACTGGAAACTGTGGGGAACAGAGTAGGGGTGATTTTAGGAGCAAAGCACTGGCTGCGTCTGTAGATGGGGCTTTGCAGCATCAGGGCAGACCTCTGGAACAAGGACCCACTTTTGTGAACATTTAGATCTGGTTGGAATTGGGTCAGAGAATGAGAGCAGCTTCAAGGGGCATCTGGGATGGAGGTGGGGGGTGGTTTGTGGCCAATGATGCTGTCCATCCAGTCCAAGAGGGCAGCCTTCTCCCTGCAGGCCGCCCGTGGGCCTTTTGGTAAAGCCAGACTCCAGGAAAGGAGTCTCAGGGGTCTTTGCAGACATCTGTGGCTGTCTGGCTTGCATAGGCAGCTTCAGTCAAATCTGGATGAGCTTCAGAAATCCACAGCACAGTTCGCTCCAAAGCCTATGTGCTGATAGTGGGATGCAAGGCACACTTCCTGTGACTTTGAGTCCTGAAAGCTCCAGTGTGGCCGAGACGGTGGCATCTGCAGGGTGTTTTGGAGAGATGGCTGGAGCAAGGCCTGGGAGAGGGAGCTGGGCGTGGTGAGGAAGCCTGAGGACTGGGAGCTGCCGAGAGCACCATTTACTTCCCAGGTCCTGGAATGGTTGGCCACCGACCGCTCCCATGCCACCTTCTGCTAACCAGCCCTAGGAAGCTGCCACCAGCCTTGGAACCCCTGCAGGGCATAGTTTACCAGCCAGCGAGGCCAAAAGTGGGGTGCTGGGGTCTGTGACAAGGGTCGGGTGACCTGTGATGGAGAAGGGGCAGGAGGGATGCTCCGCAGAGGCAGGCTGAAAACAGACACTGGGGGCTTCCCAGAGCAGGGGCAGGGACGCTGTGTTTGAATAGGCTCACACCACCTCTCTAGCCGGCCTGCTCCGAAAAGCTGCTCAGAAGGCCCTGAGGCCAAAGATAAAGCCCAGGACCATCAGTGGGGAGGGCTGGCCTGAAAGAGGAAGCCACAGCCTTCCCCTATGTTCTGGGATCTGCCACCCCTGAGGGTTGGTAGACACCAGGTCTTCTAGCAAAATCCAAGGGGAATAAGGCTGTAGGGGGCCTTTCGGGTCCCCTGGCTTTGGGCCAATATGACCCTCAGAAGGTGAGCCTGTGGATTCCTTCCCATCCCGGGCCATATGAATTCCAGTGGGAACCAAGAGGCTGAGGCCTGTGTGGCTCTGAAAAGACCTCCATATGATTCTGAAAACATAAAATCTCTCCCCATTATTTCTCAAATGAATTCCTGTGCCTTTTTTTACGGTTTGCTTTAGAAGAGCAATAAATCTCTGATTGTGCATTTTATGGAATTTAAGATGCCTTTTATGAGCTGCTATTGGATCTCCCACCAAAATCAATCTCCCGGATACTTAATTTTAAGCAAAATTCCAGTGTCGGCTGGGTTCTCAGTTCTACTCAATGCCTCCTCACAGGCCGAGCAGCGGAGGGCCCCGGCTATGATCCACCACTGGGAAAGAAAGCCTCCGTTATGGTCACATCTCATAAAAAGCAGACAGTGTGGATGAGTGGGAGGGAAAGTCCCCACTCATGGTTTAATTGAAGACAGGTTGAGGGTAAACCCAGTACCACTCACTTTCTGCTGCAGGATAATTTAATTGGAACCAAGGGGCCACCAGCTGCAAAAAAAAAAAAAAAAAAAAAAAAAAAAAAAAAAAAAAAAAAAAAAAAAAAAAAAAAAAAAAAAAAAAAAAAAAAAACCCAACTAGGCTTATCAGACAAAAGCAATTCTGTGCTCACTATCATCCTCTCTCAGAAGAAGAGCCTAATGTGAAATGGAAGGAGCTTTGACAGACCCTGAGCACAGAGGATCCAGGAAAGGAATTGGGGCACTTGAGAAAACAAGCCTCAAAGGGCTTGGGGGGGTCATTGAAAATCTAGATTTTGTCAGTGGCAGAAAAGGAAATTTCTCTAGAGGCCAAAAATTTTGCCTTTTTTTTTTTTTTTTTTTTACCTGCACTTGAACGATCTATTTCCTGAATCTGGGAAAGGGAACCAGGAGCTCTAGCAGAAACCACATACTCATCCAAAGCCAAGAGTCAAAGACTCTCAGCCCCTGGCCCTCTGCTGGAACAAATAGGGGTCGGCAAGCGGGCCAAATCTTTTTTGCTTTGTCTGTAAAATGGATTGATATCAGTCTTGCTCAGAGTGGTGGGTAGGATCAAATTTGTGGAAATGTGCTTTCAAAATTATCACAATATATGCAGATAAAACTGTCAACTTACAGCTGTGTAACAATACAAAGAAACAAACTTATTGTCATTGCAGTTGCTGTCATTATTGGTTACTACAAGATGATATGCCTCCATAAATGAGAACTCCCTTTAAACTACTGGAAAAAAAAAAAAAAAACCAATCTGGAAAATTCCAAATGGGAACAATAAAAAAAAAAAAAGTGCATACAGGGGTCCCCAACATTTCAACTCATCAGTTTCTGATAACACAATGCTGGGGAAAGGGACTGAAGAGGCCACACTGGGCAGGGAGGGGCAATTGCTGCTGACCAAGAGAGACGGGGGTAGGTGCATGCCTTCCCCAGAGGCGACCCCCGTGAACCCTGGGGCCAGCGCATGTCAGTGGCAGGGGCCAGGGGCAGGTCACAGTCTGCTGGTTGGGGACCCCTGATGGATGCAGATGCACAGTGAATATCGACATCATATGTATTTGCATATGTATCTCTCTTTGCTACTCACACTGGAGAAGCTTTATATCTATTAGAAGTTCCAGAGTCAGGAGAATCACCACCAATATTACACAGGCTACCAGGAAACTGTTGAGACTTGCACTGAGCAAAAATACCTGCCATACGGCTGCTCTCTTCCCACAGCATGGCTTCAGCCAGTTAGACCTGTGGGGACAAAACAAGCAGAGGAGGGACTGAGAGTGGGAGGGGAGAAGGGGGAGAGCCCAGACACAGCCTGCCTCAAACCCACCAGCTTCACCTGTCCTGGGCTTCACCATGAAACATAATCTTATTCAAGAGACGACAGAGCAGAGCCAGAAGGAGCAAAGGCATCTCACTAAGGGATGGAGCTGGGTTTATATGCTGACTGTGAAAACTCACAGCATCTTCCTGCGCCTCAGTCTCCTTGTCTTTAAGATGGGTATGAAATCCACACCTTATAGATTAGTAGAACCTGCCTATGCGATGAAGGCCCCATGAAAAGAAGCTGTTATTATCTCTCTACGTATCTCAGAGCCTAATGCAGGCTCTGGTATTTAGGAGAACCCCAATTTGCCTTTAGTAAATGCTCAAGGAATTAGTGAATTGTTTTTTCTATCTTGCAGGTATAGAAAGAAGATTTAAGTTGGGCACGATGGTGCATGCCTATAATCCCAGTTCTTGGGAGGCTGAGACAGGAGGAGATCACAGGCTGGAATGCCAGCACATGGTAACTTAGAGAGACCCTCTTTCAAAATTAAAAATAAAGGGCCAGGTGTGGTGCCACACGCTTGTAATCCCAGTACTTGGGAGGCTGAGATAGGAGGATCATAGGTTTGAGGACAGCCTCAGCAAGTAGTGAGACTCTCATCAACCTAGTGAGACCTTGTTTCCAAATAAGGAATAAAGTCAGGCTGAGAGTGTAGCTCGAAGGTAGAATGCCTCTGGGTTCAATTCCCCAGTACCACAAAAATAAATATATAAATAAATAAATAAATAAATAAATAAATAAATAAAATAAAGAGGGTGTGTACTTCAGTGGTAGGGTGCCCCTGGGTTCAATCGTAGTCACACACACACACAGATTTGAACTAGATTCCTGTTTTTCAAAGCAGGTTGTAGAGAACACTAGTTCCACAGAATGTTACTAGTTGTTATTTGATAAAAAGTTTCCATGGTTAGTAAGTTTTAGAAAACTTGGGTTGAATAACGTTAAATGTGGGACATTTGAGTGCCTTTATTTATTTATTTTGGTACTAGGGATTGACCCCAGAGACAGTCTACCTCCAAGCTACACACCCCAGCCCTTTTCATTTCTTTATTTTTATTTTGAAAGAGGGTCTCACTAAGTTGCTGAGGCTGGCCTCGCACCTGTGATCATCCTGTCTCAGCCTCTCTCAGTGTCTTTAATATGCTATCATGCATGATCATGCTCCAAAAGGGATTACAGTATCAGTGTTTCCCAAACTTGTTGGACTAAGTCACCCTTTAGTACCAGAGAACCTAGCAGGACTCACATTTGTATCTTTTGGGAGAGCTCTGACGGCGATCTTAAATAGTCACAGGCAGAGATGAGCCCTGAGGACAGACTCTCTCTTGAGTAGGTCTGGAAGTGGGGAAGGGGCCACTGAAGCTCAGAACTGGGTGGGTCCCGGAGGGTTTTCAATCCTTTCTCCTCAGGGACATAAGAGAGGCTCCTCTGAGTAGGGCAAGGAACCCAAGGCTGACGGGCTGACGGGCTGCTGAGCTCAGACCTCGGTGACTTGTAGCTCAGGTAGGAGCTGGACCTGCCTGCCCTTCATTTCTGAGGAAGAACTGGGCATCCTGGAGAGGAGGAGACAGTGCCTGACTTCAGCCAGCCTGGGACCATGTGCAAAAGTACCTGACCCAAAGGCAGCTACCAAAGGTACCTCAATGAAGGTAGGTGACCAAAGACTTTACCTCCCCGTCTGTACAATGGGGGCCACACTCCTCAACTCATAGGGTTTTTAAAAGTAAAATGAAAGCTGAGAGTGGTGGTGCAGGGCTATGATCCCAGTACTTGGGGAAGCTGAGACAGGAGGATTCTGAGGATTTAAAGTTCAGCCTCAGCAACATAGTGAGATCTTGCTTCAAAATGAAAAATAAAATAGGACGGGGGGTATAACTTGGAGGTAGAATGCCCCTGAGTTCAATCCCCAGTACTCCCCTGCCCCCCTCCTACACAAAGTAAAGAGAGAATGTATCTGACCTGTTGAGCATATTGTAGCTGAAATGGTGTGAATGATGATGGTGGTGGTGACAATGATGATTGATGACGATGGTGACAATGATGATGACGATGGTGACAATGATGATGATGATAAAATATCATTGACCCAAACGGTGGGCTGTCACCCCCCGTCCTTCCCATCCAGAGGAAGCCAGCCTGCTGCAGCCTGCTATAGGGGGCCAGTGGCCACCTCCTGAAGATCCAGAGAGCTCTGCTTTGAGGGATGAAGTGAATGCTTCCAGGCGGGGAGTTCTTCCTCACAGTCCGTCCTGGGAACGCTTGGAGGACAGAGCTCTTCCAGACACTTGGCAGGCAATAAAGTCTTTCTTGATATTTTCTGACACTTATAAGGGATGTAGGTCCTGCTCTCAGCTCTGTGGGGATGCAAAGACCAGATTCAGTCTCCCTAGTCTTGGGAAGCTGGTCCCAGAAAGGTGATGAGGAAGATGAGGAGGTCGTTTTGGACAGAAAGATGGTTGATGTGGGCCCCCACATGGCTCAAGAGTGTGGGGTGATGGGTGAGGAGACCGGCCAGGTCAGGAGAGGAGGCTTCTCACTTAAGGGATGAGTAGAAAATGGAGAGAAAGCTCAGTGAGATCAGATGGTGAAGGCCACCAAAACTTTCATCATCCTGTGCAGAAGGACTTTGAAAAGCATCACAGAACCAATTCTTTACACTTTCTTGTGGGTTCCCAGTTTTGGTGGACCCAAAACTGGAACCAGGTGGAGCTCAGTAGGGCTGCCAGAAAAAATACCGGAGTCCAACCAAATTCAAAGCTCACATAATTTCATGAGTAATCTCCTAGTGTAAATATGTCCCAAACATTGCATAGGAAATACGTATGCAAAAAAAACAAAAAACAAAACAAAACAAAACAAAAACACTGCTGCTTATCTGAAATTCAAATGGAACTGGGCATCTTGTATTCTCTCTCATCTGCTAAATCTGGCAGTCCTGAACCCTGGCGGGGATGGCTGTGATTTGGTCACAGAAATGCACAAGAATCCTGGGACCTGTACGAGAAGCCAGGGTAAGCTGAAGGAAAGCCCAGGAGAAGGCCGCCTGTCCCCGAGGGGAAGGAGAGAAGGGCTTGGGCAGTGACCTCTCCACCTGCTCGGAGGCCCAGGGACTTCAAAGGATGCTGCCCACGGGAGCGACCGCTGAGTAGAGCTTCATGCATCAAAGATCCTTTGTTGGTTAGGACTCTGTGACAATCATCACTTGGCGCCCGTCTCATGTCCCGATCCAGCCCGCTCATCTCGCCTACTTCCCCTGCTTCTTTCTCCATGACAGGAGATTCCTACTCCCCTTTTCATCTTTTGCCCCAAGTTTCTGCCCAGTCTCCAAGCTGTCTCAGCACTTCTGGAAGCTTTGTTCCCCCTCTGCCCACTCCTTCCCCCTACCCCATTCTGCCTATGAACTCCCTGCAGGGTGCACACACTCTTTTCCAGGGCCCAAAGAGACCCAGCTCTGATCCCATAGCCTCCCTAGAACCGAATGCAGTATCTGTAGCCCTGAAGACTGATGCCATCTCATTGTCATTTGAAATGAGAGCTGAGCACCTTCCAGCAGCTAAAAGTAAAAAGGGCAGCTATGCAGACTGTCTGCCTCTGAAGTGTCACATCTGGGTGGCAGTGAGCAGGACACCTCACCCTCCTGGTCAACAGATGCAGCTGGGCATTTGTCTGTACCTCTTGCATCATATGTGTTATAGTTTGGATTGAAAATATCCCCCAGAGAAGGGCACAGTGCACGTGCCTATAATACCAGGACTTGGGAGGCTAGCACAGAAGGATCTCAGGTTCAAGGACAGCCTCAGCAACTTAGTGAGACCCTGTTTCAAAATAAAAAATAAAATAGGGCTGGGGATATAACTCAGAGATAGAAGCACTCCTGGTTTCAATCCCCAGCGCCATACAATAAAATATAAAATAAAATAAAACAGATAATATATCCCCCAGACCTCATGTGATAGCGATAGTCACGTTGGAGGAACTGATAACAAGCTCTCCCCTTCTCTCTGCTTCCTGCCATTCTGCCCTGAGGACCCGCAGCCCTGGCTCCTGCTTGGAAGCCAGTATCACACAGACTGAAGTCTCTAGATCTGGGAGCAAATCAGTCTTCCTTCCTCTAGGTTTTGTGTGTGTCAGCTGTTTGGATCATAGCAGCGAGAATACAGACTGAAATAGTGTGGGCTGCACCCCGAGAGACTGCTCCATCCACCCTGAGCACAGTGCAGAAGGGAGCAGGGCAAGGCACTCCATCCAGCACATGTTCCTGTCTGTCTAGTCCCCTGAAGACAGGAGACTCCAACCTTGACCTGCCACCATGGGATGGGAAGGCCACTTTATATTGCTGCTGGGGTTTTTTTTGTTGTTTTGTGTGTGTGTGTGTGTGTGTGTGTGTGTGTGTATGTGTGTTTGTTTGTTTTTGTTTTTGTTTTTTTGGCACTGAGATTGAACCCAGGGGCATTCTACCTCTGAGCTACAGCCCCAGCCCATTTTATTTTTCATTTGGAAACAGGGTCTTGCTGAAGGCCCCACTAAATTGCTGAACCTGCAATCCTCCTGTCTCAGCCTCCCAACTACTGGGATTACAAGCATGTGCCACCATGCTCAGCTATACTGCTGTTTAAAATATTTAAATGTTAGCTGGGCCATACTTGTAATCCCAGTACTTGGGAGGCTGAGACTGGAGGATCTGGGTTTGCAGCCAGCCTCAGCTACTTAGTGAGGCCCTCTGCAACTTAGTGAGGCCCTGTTTCAAAATAAAGAATAAGAAATAGGACTGGGGGTGTGGCTCAGAGGTAGAATACCCCTGGGTTCAATCCCCAGTACCACCCCCCCCCCAAAAAATTTTAAATGTTGCTTTCCTTTTCTTTTGAAAGAGAAAAGTGTCTTAAGTAAGTGTCTGAAGTCACCTATGCTCCAAAGTTAGCCAAGGGCTGACCTGGTCCTAATACCTGAGTCAGGTAGAGGACCAGGCAGATGATACAATTCAGAATGAAGCAGGGGCAGATCTAGAAGTCACATGAATGCTAGACATCCACCTTGTGTTATGTAGACACTGTGGTCAAAATAGGCAGACCCCCCCCCCCGCCATCTTTAGGCAATCTGCATTCTATAAGGAGAGAGAGTATGTCAAACAATAAATTTAGCAAGCTATGACATGCTGTAAGCTGTAGGCACTGTGGGAAGAAAGCCAGAGATAATAGAGAGATTGGGATGGTGAAGGGTGAGTGGACTTTTTTTTTTTTTTTCGATACTAGGGATTGAATCCAGGGGCATTCTACCTCTGAGCTACCCACCTAACCCTTTTATTGTGAAAAAGGTCTCACTAAGTTGTGGAAGTCCTCACTAAGTTGCTGAGACTGGCTGCAAACCTGCAAGCCTCCTGTCTCAGCCTCCCAAGTACCAGGACTGCAGGCCTGTGCCACCATGCCTGGCTGAGTTGACATTTTAAATAAGGTGGTCAGAGAAAGTGATGCTTGGGAAAGCTGAAGGAAACAAGGCTTGCAGATATCCAGGGGAGAGTGATCCAGCCATGGTTGAACTGTACAGTAAATAAGACTGCTAATGGTCAAATTCCACTCAGCCCCCAGTCAACATTGGAAGAGCAGGCTTCAGGAGTGGAGCTGGAGGAAGACAGGACTTTGCCCTTCAGCAGTGGGTGTAACTACCACCCAGCACAGACGCTGCTGCTGTAGCCACGTCCTTGGCACGACCAACACAGCATCCAGGGAGCAAAAATGAGCCTCCGTGCTCCGGTCCTGTTTTTCTGCTCCTGTGCCAGCTCAGCAATGCTCCCCACCTAACCGTGTCTTTCAGCTACCAGCCCCCACCCAGCTAGTGTGGCAGTCAATTCAACAGGCTTCCTGCAGCCTGTCTTCAAGGGCTGTCATTTGCATCATGCTCTGTGTGAACCCCCTGCCTCCCAGTGGCCACAGGGCATTGTCCAAAATAGTGTCCATGATTGAAGCAGGTGAGGGGAGACCGAAACTACCTTCAAGGAACCGTGGTACCCATGAGAGGCAGTAGCTGATGAGGATGGCTGCCTTAGGACAGGGAGGCATGGGAGTGGGGCTAGGATCTTCATCCAGGTCAGTGGTTCTCAGCCTGAGCTGTGACTAGAACCAAGAGAGCTCTAAAAAATTCCACCGTGAGCCGGGTGTGGTGGCACACGCTTGTAATCCCAGCATTTGGGAGGCTGAGACTGGAGGATCCAGTTTCTCGGCCAGCCTCAGCTGCTTAGTGAGGCCCTCTGCAACTTAGAGAGACCCTGTTTCAAAATAAAGAATAGAAAATAGGGCTGGGGCTATAGCTCAGAGGTAGAATGCCCCCAGGTTCCATCCCCAGTACTGAAAAAAAAAAATCCACTGTGCCTGTAATCCCAGTGCTTGGGAGACTGAGACAGGAGGATCACAGGTTCAAGATGAGCCTAAGCAATTTAGCGAGATCCTCAGCAACCCAGTGAGACCTAGTGGCTGGAGAAGGTAGGTCCCTGGGGGTATGGTCTTAGGGACTGAGCTTCTGTTTTTTCCTCTCCTTGCTTGCTTTCTCTCTTGCTTCAGGCCTCCATGATATGAATGAGTACAGAGGCCTTGTTCCCTCCCTCTTTCTTTCCCTCCAGTATGTCCTGAGATCCTCAGACCCCAGCCTCACACGGACTGAACCCGAAATCTCCAAGAAACTGTGAGCAATTAAATCTTCCTTCCTCTAAGTTGTGTGGTCAGTTGTCTTAGATTATAGGCTCCTGAATCAGAGGCCTTATTTCAATGGGACCCCAGGTGATGCTGGTGACGGCCGCTGCCTTAGGGGCCACAGAGGTAACAGGTATGTCAGAAGGTGACCAGGGCAGGTGAAGGGGGTTTGGAAGCAGGGGAGGTGAGATGGTGAAATGTGTGTGTGTGTGTGTGTGTGTGTGTGTGTGTGTGTGTGTAGTGAGGGGACATTAAGTAGGTTCAGGGCTTTGAGTTTCTTTTTGAACAGTAGGGATGGGGGTAAGGCTGCACTACTATAACAGGGGCACAGAGCCCCCAAGGGTAGATGGGGACCTGAGTGGTGGGGCTGGTCTCATGATTGAAAATCTGCTAATAAAATTTCCTGTGAAATTAAAACGACTCATTCCTAGGAGACTGTGTTTTAGAGGTAAAATGAGGTGTGTCCAGTTTCCAAAGATCCTCGAGTGATTAACTAGACTCAAGGGCCTTAACAGGCCACAGAGATAATTGGCATCGACTGTTTAATTAGAAACAGTGCTTTCCCTTCATCTCCAGCATCTGGCCCACCACGGCCCTGGGGCTGGCTCTCAGGGGGATGTCATCTCTGGAGTCGCCGCCAGAGGTCAGGCGTCTCCCCGTTTCCTCTCTGAGAGGACAGCTCTGGGCCGGCTCTGGCTGCCAAGGTCTGCAAATACCAACGGCCAGATGGCACTGCCTGGCAGGTGGGCGAGTTTTCTACAGTGAGGTTCTGCCAGTGGCTCCGGAGGCCTCAGGGAAACCCTGCAAGAGAAGGGGAGCTAAGGTGTTCAATATTCTTAGGTGTTGGATAAAAACGTAAGAGAATAAGTTCTAGAATATGAAAATGAACTTTGGCAAATTTCTGATGGCTCTCCATGGGAGGTAAGGTCCCGGGAGCGGCCCAGAAGGAGGTGGCTCCGGTCACTGCTGTGTCGGGCAGCGTTACCGAGCCTGGCAGGAAGACAGCCCCCCCTGAAAGGTGAAGCGCGCCCACACGGCATATGATGTGATGGCTGGCCTTGCTCTCCTGGGGGCTGGCCTCCCCCACCCCACAACCCGCTGTCCCTGAGGCTACTGTGGCTGCCAGGCTGGCCAGGGATGGGGGAATGCGCGATGGGGTGGGGTGGCTGTGCCGACCCTCCTGGCATAGAATTTGGGGAGTGGCTGGGGTGTGTGAGGATGATAGAGACCCGCCAGTCGTCCTAGGAGGTGCTCACAGGCAGCAGACGCACTCCAGAGAAAAACATATCGCCCCAGGCAGCCAGGCCAGCTTTCCCAGGGAGGCTGTCAGGCTGTCATCTGTCAAGTCCTCAGAGGAAGGAGCTGAGGGTTGGTTGGGATGCTCGGGAACCTGCCTCTAACTCTGAGCGCAGGGAGACCCTGCTAGACCCGGGGTCCAGCAGTTTTCTGAGTACTGAGCTTCCCAGTTATTGATGAGAACAAAGGTCCTATGCCTGAAAAATGCACAAGGCCACAACAAAGGGTACACGAACTCCTCAAATCTCATAGATGGATCACCTAAGGAGACCTGGGCTCCAGGTTAAAATCTCAGGATTGGATGGTCTGAGGCCCCCCACCCCCACCCCACCCCAGCTCCATACACTCCACTTCTATGATGCTGGACACCGGGTGCCCTGGCTATGCTTGGTGGTGGTTTTGATGGTCAGCAGCATGTCCTGGGCCCACTTCACTTTTCTTTACTGTAAGTACTCCCCAAGGTTATTAAAATATTGTCAGAGCTAACTAAAAGCTAACTTCTTTCAATTGACGTGTTTTGTTTTGTTTTTGCAGTACTGGGGATTGAACTCAGGGGCATTCTACCTCTGAGCTACACCCTTAGTCCTATATTTTTTATTCTTTATTTTGAAACAGGGTCTCACTAGTTGCAGAGAGGGCCTCACTAAGTAACTGAGGCTGGTCATGAACCCAGATCCTCCTGTTTTAGCCTCCCAAGTACTGGGATTACAAGAGTGTGCCACCATACCCGGCTTCATTTTTTTTATTAGTTATTATTATTATCATTATTTTTTCTGGTGGTGGTACTGGGGATTGAACCCAAGGGCACTCTACCATTGAACTACACTTCCAGACCTTTTTATTTTCTAATATTTATTTATTTATTTAGGTACTGAGGATTGAACCCAGGGGAATTCTACCTCTGAGCTACATCCCCACCTCATCTCCTTTTGTATTTTGAAACAGGATCTCGCTAGGTTGCTGAGGCTGGCCTTGAACCTGTAATCCTCCTCTCTCAGCCTCCCATGTATTAGGATTACAGGCATGCACCACCACTCCTGTCTATCTTCTATTTTGAAACAGGGTCTCACAAAGTTGCCCAGGCTGGCGTCCAACTTGCAGTCTTCCTTTCTCATTTTCCCAAGTACTGGGATTACTTACAGGCTTGAGCCACCATGCCCAACTGTTTTTACTGACTTACCAGACACCTATGTGGTATGCACTATGCGCCAGGACTGTTCTGAGCACTCACAAATGTTAACTTAGCTCGTTGTTTAAAAGGCCAGTCATTCTCTGCTGACATGGGAGGAAGCCAGACATTTCCATCTGTTTGGCTTTGGTGGCAACTAGTGTCTCCAAATCACAGTGCCACATTGGCTGAAGGCTGACTGTAATCTTTGAGCTTTAGTTTCCTAATCCCCAAGTGGATATCTCTACCTTTCGAAAGGGGTGTTGTGAAGGCTTTGAAGTTTCAAAATAACATATGTAAAGCATAGCGCATTGTTTACCATATACATATATATGTATATATACCATATATATATATGTATATATATATATATACACCATATATATATGACAATGGTGATTCAGATTCATGAGCATTAGAAAGGGGACTCATTATTTAACTCTGGTTGTGTTGACATCCATTCTATTTCACAACTAGTCATTATGTGCCCACCAAATGTCAGGCGCTGTACTGAGTGTCTGTCTCCACAGAAACTTCAACCTTAAAAGCAAGCTCTGCACAAGGAGCCCCTATCCTTATACCATGCTAAAAAGCATCCCCCCCCAAAAAAAAAGAAATTAAAAAATCACTCCTAAAAAAACAAAACGAGTAAACAACAACACAACACAGAGAGAAAAGCAGGTGAGGGAAATGAGCTCACACAGGTACAGCTTCTCCAAAGAGACATATAACCCTGACCTGTGACTACTGACCCAGTGTCACAGGGACACACTTTTACTGAATATCTGAAGAGGTTAGTGGGGCTTCTTCCTCGTTCTCCCAGGGAGAACAAGAAACCGCTGTGAAGCTTCTCCTTTGTCCCCTGGACACCGTTCCAAGAGGTGAGCCACAGCATGGCGCACAGACCCAAAATGTGAGCACACAGCACACTTCATGACAGAACTCTCGGGTGGAGGACAGAGGTGACCCTCCCAGACCTGGGGGGACAAGGCAGTTGCCGTTTCCAGCTAGGCAACTTGGGTTCTGCAATCGGAGCTCAAGGTTAGGCTGGCGCCTGGGGAGCAGGCGGAAGGGCTGCACGGCTGGGGTTACCAGAGGCTGACATTTACTTGTCTGAGAATCTCAGGTTTCTTGCATCCTCAGAAATATCAATTCTGGGAAAGACAGCAGTGTGTGGTGGCAAGAGCTCAGGGCTAGGAGGCAGAAGATGTCACTCCCCTGAGCCAGCTACTGATCCCCCCTCTGAGAGTATGATGGCCAACCCAGGCCTTGGACCGGCTGTCCCTACTTAGGGGACCAAAGGCACCCACCAACACACACACACACACCTCTGAAGGGCTGCCACGTGGGTAGGATGTGGCCAAGGAATGGCTTCCCAACTCCTTGGCGGAGGTTTCCAGCTTGACTTAGGGAAGGGTAGGGTGCTGTTGGACCAAGGGCCTATGAGGTCCCTCCAACCTCTAGAATCCTCAATTCTGGGAGGTGGCCACAAGTCTGAGACTGGCCTTTGAGCTGTCTTTGCAAGGGGACTGGATGCAGCGGGGAACAGGGCGGTCGCTCTTTTCAGACACACCCCCTCTCCCCTGTGGACTTCTCTCTGGGTCTGCTGTGATTCAGCAAACCCTGGGCTGGCCGTGCTTCCCCCTCCTTTTTGGCTAAAGTCTGGCTCTCAATTGCCTTCACAGATGACTGGGGAGCCCCAGCCCATGCCGAACGCTATAAATTCAGCTTGTTTTTCTTGGGGGACTTGGATTTACTTGCAAACTTCCCTCAATTCCCTCTATCAGTGCCCCGGCGCCGCCCCCACCCCTAGGTGATCAAGAGGCGCTCTGCCGCCATCTAGTGGTCTCCCAAGGCCGTACACGCCGCGCCTTGGGGGTGGGTGGAGACGGGTGGGTATTTTCTGAGAAATCATGTATCCTCGAATTTATTACCTTCTTAATCAGTAGGAAATCTTTGGGATTTCTGGACTACGGAAATTGAGATAAGATGTGTTTACCAGGGAAACACTTCTGATCTGAAATAAACCTTGATTCCTTGGTTGAGGCCTCAAGAGTTCTCTGGAAGCCTGAGACTTCTAAAATCACTCATTCATTCATTTGTATTGGGGACTGAACCAAAGGGGCATTCTACCTCTGGGCTAAAACCCTATTCCTTTTTAATTGTTTTTATTTTGAAACAGGTTCTTGCTAATTTGCTGAGCTGGCCTCAAACCTGTGATCCTCCTGTCTCAGCCTCCCAAATACTCAGGTTTCAGGCATGCACCACCATGCCCAGCCTGAGCCTTCTAGAATTAGAAAGAGTGTCATGGGATTTGCGGGGTCAGCTTGGGGACATGGGCAGCTGAAGAACAATGATGTCTTATAGACAAATCTCATTGGCATCAAGAAGGTGGGTTAAAGTTCCTTTTTCCCCCTTTGAGGGAGAAATGATGCACAGGATTTCATGCAGTGCACAACTTGCGGACTTCACTCGTGCAGGATCATGACTGAGGTGAATCTGCCTTTCTTTCTTCTACCAGGATGCTAAACTCTTACTAAGTGATATTGGCATGTTCTGAGGCAAGTCTGCTTTATTTCTTTTAGATTGACTTTGTGGAGGGGGCATGGAGTCAGCAAGGATGCTCAGAGATGGGCCAGCCATAGACCATGGCCTCGATGTGGTCATGAGAAGCAGGGTCCCTCCGTGTGGCTCTTCCTCAACTCCACACACCAGCAAGCACCTCTCTCGGGGAACCCGGGCTTCCCCTACTCTTTTCTAATCCTCATCTGAACACAACTCTGCCCATTCACCCATTCACCCATTCATTCATGTCATTCCTTCATTCAATCCACTCTCATTTTTCCAGACTCCGAGGATATGAGCCCTGCCTAAGGGAGCACTTGGTTCAGCACTGGAGACAAACTGGGAAGAGTAGACTAGAGCCCAGTTGCTCCTGGGTGTGGTGAGAGGTGGGAGCAAAGGGCTGTGGGAATACTGAGGTGAGGCTCAGCCTGGTAAGGTGGGGGGATGGGGGAACAGAAGATTTCTGGAGGATACAGTCCTTCAGTGAAACATTCTGGGGAGAGACAAGGATATTTTAGGCTAAGGCTTGGTAGTCTCCTACCCTCCTTTCTCTTTGCCCCCAGCCTTTGCTTGCTGGCATATCTAAAATTACTTCAGTCCTTATTTAGAGATGTTTGCTATATTGGGTCTGTCTTATTTTTCTAACCTGACATCTCAAAAAATATCCCTGTGCCCCCATTATGTTGTCTTCCTCTGACTGTGTAGTTCTGGCAGAAATGGGCTGTTGGTATCATCTCCAAGTATTAATGTCCCAAGACCTACACTGCCTCCAAGTTTCTCCTACCTGGGAGTCCATCCTTGACCTCTCTCTTAAGATACAGTCTTGAACCTTCAGATACAAATCTTCGCCTCCTTGTACTTGGGAGGCTGAGACAGGAGGATCACAGGTTCAAGGCCAGCAGTGCACAGTAACTTAGTGAGATTCTGTTTCAGAATGAAAAAATAAAATAGGCCTGGGGGTTTATCTCAGAGGAAGAATGCCCCCTGGACTCAATCCCCATCCCTAGTATCACACACATGCACACACACACACACACACACACAATTTCTTTATTTTTATTTTTGACAAAGACTCTCTCACCTACTCTTCCTTCACCCTCTCTTCACCAAAAAGAGGAGCACTGTCGCTCTATGTGACGAGGGTCTCCTTTGTGAAGTGAGGATGACAGATGATGGCCTTGTCCCACCTTCCTTACACACGTGCTGTCACCATCATCTCTCTCCTATTGGGCTGCAGATGTGGAGACTCTGGGCTTCCCTGAATTTTCTGTCCTTCTGTCCAGACCTTGCAAACCAACCAGACCTTCGATGTAGTTGGTTAAGAGAAAGCAAAGGCTCCAGTCTGCACCAGGAGTTAGCCTCCTACAAACTCAATATTCCAAGGATGGGCAGTGGTTCGGTGAGAAGCCGTCTGTGCCTCACTCTCCCACCACTGAATGGAGTGATGTGTGAAGCTGAAGAAGGAGACCAAGGAACAAGGGCTCCGGTGACAGGCAGACCCAAAGCCGTGCCATCATCCATCAGGACAATGGACAGAGGTCCAATTGCATTGGAGTGAAAGAATCAAGATAACTAAGTTATCAGAGAAAAAGTCTAAGAGGGCAGATTTTCCCCAAACCAGACAATAACTAGAAAGGCTGAAGGAAACTGGGAGCTGATTCTGGATTGAAGACTATGAATGGAGTGTTGGCTCTCTTCAAGGCTGTGGTGCATTGTGGGTGATTATTCAAATCCACAATCCCCTGTCCCACTGGGTAATAGCAATGCATCCTGGGAAATGACAGTTTGAGGGGCAGACCTGATTGGCCTATGGTCTTACCCATTTCCCTTGCCATGTGACTCAATTCTTGCCAAGGAGACTTGAGAGCTACTGGAAGATTCTGGGAAAGATCTTTGTTGCTCTCAAGAGAATGATGGGCAGCCATTCTCATCTGCCAGGCATGGTAGAGGAAGGATGAAGCCTGATTGGTGGAGGCAGCACTCTTACACAAGGGCACCTTAGGGTGTCAAGGTGAAGCCAATGCTGTTGACAGCAGAGATAAGGAGAATCAGCCCTTGTTGACACTGGCCAGTCTCCAGCTGGCCTCCAAGCTGCCCTCGCTCTGTACTCCACGTTACGCGGGTCAGTTGCCAATCTTTGGCGTCAGAATGGCGAAGGGGACATGTTAGGTAGTAGAGATGCAGAATGCCAGGTGCGAAGGGGAAGAAACCTAGTCACCCAGGTTATCGAGGTAGCAGGGCTTTGTGACTGCCTCGGCTGGGGCTTGGACACCTCCTCTGTTCCCCCCTCTCCCTCCCTGAGCATTGGTTCACCTCTGTAGACATGCATGGAAGTCTTGTGCTTTCATTATTGAGGGAGGGAGGTGCTTGGTTGTGGGGGACACAGATGGCGAGAGAAAGGAAGAGGGTGTAGCTTCTTGGATTGAATTGGAGACCTGGGTGTAGAGAGGTAAAGGGTAGAAGAAAACAGGAAACAAAACAAAACAAACAAGCAAAAAAACACCAAGCAATGCAGGCACATACGAATGTACCAACTTTGTTTTGTGTGTGTGGTACTGGGGATTGAACCCAGGGCATTCTACCTCTGAGATATACCCCCAGCCCTATTTTATATTTTATTTTGAAACAGGGTCTCACTAAGTTGCTGAGAGTCTCGCTATGTTGCAGAGGTCATCCTTGAAACTGCAATCATCCTGTCTCAGCTTCCTGGGATTACAGGCATGTGCCACCACGTTCAGCAAATGTATCACTTTGAATATCACTATGATGTATAATTACCATGCAACAATAAAAGTCTTAAAAAAAAGAGAGACCCAGAACAAGGGGAAGGAGGAGGAAAACAGGCTGGTTCCATCAAAGGAGAGAGGTAGCTTCTGGTCATTGTTAAGTGAGCCTAGATGTATGTGTGGCTCATTTTGGTAGTAATGGGTTGATAAGGGCATAGAAAACACATTTTTGGGGAAAAACAGTTCTGTTTTGAGCACACTGGGCTTGAGATGGCCAGGATGGGCAGCTTGGAGCTCCTTGGGCTGGATTTGAGTCCTGTCATGGAAAAGGCTGTTTTAGTAATGACTTAGATGGAGACAAGAACATTCTCCTCTCAAATATGCAGCCGACAAAGGCAGCAGAATAGATGGATGCAGAGACACTTGTCAGGATTCTGAAGCATTCTGGGGATCCCTGTGAAACTGTCCAGGAAGTAGTAGGATAGAAGTAGGGAGTTGGAGAGAGAGATTCGGGCTAGAGGTGTGACTCTGAACATCACCAGCGGAGGGATACTACTTTAAGCTAAGGGAATGGATGAAGTTACCCAGCATGTAGAACAAATGAAAATAGCCAAAGGCAGAAAAGGAGGAGTTGGGCATGGCGGTGCACTCCTGTAATCCCAGTACTTGGGAGGCTGAGATAGGAGGATCATAGGTTTGAGTTCAGACCTTGGTAACTTAGCAAGACACTGTTTCAAAGTGAAAAATAAAATAGGGCTGAGGTATAGCTCAGAGGTAGTGTGCCTCTGGGTTCAATCCCCAGTACTACAAAAAAAAAAAGAAAAAGAAAAGAAAAGAAAGAGGGAGGTAGTGGCTGCCAACTTCCAGTGCTGGACAGAGGACAGCCAGGAAGTAGCAGGATAGAAGTCGGGAGTTGGAGAGAGAGATTCGGGCTAAAGGTGTGACTCTGGCCACGAGGTCGTTAATGCTGAGGGGAGCAGTTCCCCTGGCCTGGATGAGCTGAAGCGGGAGGGCAGCAGGTTGAGGAACGGATGGGGTGGGGGTGAGGGTTGATGGCAGGTGCCCATGAGACTTGCAAGAAGTTTGACTGCAAAAAGGAAGAGAGGTGGTGACTGCCAACCGGGACATGGTGTGGAGGGAGGGAGTACCTGAGGGGCTGGAGCGATGGGGGGGCGGGGGCTGAAACCAGAGCCCAGGTGATGAGACTGCACTGGGTGGGAAGGGGGAGACTAGGGGCCGCCATGCAGCCCTCCTGCGGCTGTTTCTACTTTAGGGGGATGGGGACAGGGGGTCATCTGCTGAAGGCAGATGGGATGGAAGTGACGGGAAGCAGCTTCAAGGACTCACTAGCGCCGCAGAGGGGGCCTTGGCACAGCTGAAAATCACGTGGAGGCTGAAGACCTGGGGTCTGGGCGGTGCCAGTGCGCCCCATTGTCTGGTATTCCCACGTGGGCTCCGAGCAGTCTGACAGTAGAGGTAAAAAGAGTTCGGTGGCAGACAGTTCTGCAGCGTGGGCCCTGCCTGAGGGTTTATCAGGATGGAGGGCTCGGAGGAAAGTCAAGGAGCCTGACCAGGTGGCTCCTCACCTGTGCCTGGGGCTTAGACCGTGTTAGGGTGGCTGCTCCTTCTCACTCACCCCATGGGGCTCTTATGGACAAATGGGGAAATAGGTTGACAAGCACCAAAGCACCTCACACAGGTTGGATGGCTACTGCCCCCCCAAAGTAGAGAATAACAAGAACATGTGCTCCATTGGTACAAAGGTAAAATGGTGCAGCCACTGTGGAGAACAGCCTGGCAGGTCCTTGTGACCCCAAAGAACTGCAAGCAGGTTCTCCAAAAGAAACAGTGCCAGTCATGGTAGGTAAGATGTAGGAGCGAGGCGAATGTCCTTTGACGGGTGAATGAGTAAGCCAAAGATGGTGTATATACAGACAATGGAATATTATTCAGCCGTAAAAAGGAAGAGTATTCTGACACATGCTATAACATGAATGAACTCTGGGGACATTTTTCTCACTGAAATAATACAGTCACAAAAAGGCAAATATTACATGATTTTACATAATTGCATGAGATACTGGAGCAGTCAAACTCAAAGATGGAAAGTAGAAGGCTGGATGATGGGGGCCAGAGGAGGAGGACTGGGAGTCATTGCTTAATGGGTACAGGGTTTCTGTTTTGCAAGGTGAAAGAGTTCTGGAGACAGATGGCAGCAATGTTGCACAACAACAGGAATGGACTTAACATCACCGAAAAATGGTTACGGTAGCCGGGCATGGTGGTGCGCACTTGTAATCCCAGTACTTGGGAGGCTGAGACTGGAGGATCTAGGTTTGCTGCCAGCCTTAGCTACTTAGTGAGGCCCTCTGCAACTTAGTGAGACCCTGTTTCAAAGTAAAGAATAATAATAAAAAAAAAAGGACTGGAGGTGTAGCTTGGAGGTAGAATGCCCCTGGGTTCCATCCCTAGTACCGAAAAAAAAAAAGTTAAGGTGCTAAATTTTACGTTATGTGCATATAGCTACAATGTGAAAAAAAAATTTTTTTTAAGCACTCCGGCACTCCGAGAAGTTAAAGCCCTCTGTTGAATAGGATAGCCTAGCAACAATATCACATGCAATGGAGGGTACCCAGAGTTACAGTCATGACACCATAAAGGGACTGGTGACACATGGAAGCCCGGTGTGCTGGCCTGGATCCTGGGCCAGGAGACGGGCTGTTCCCATCCCTGTTGCTGTGTGACCTTGAGCAGGCTCTAGCATTCTGGCCCTGGCGTCCTGTTGGGATACTTAGAATGCTGGCCTTTCTAAGGTCTCCTCCAGCTCCAACAGTATCAGAGTCTGGGAGATTTCAAAGCAAAAAGTGACTGCCCCCGAGGCCAGGGGACTGAGTGCAGGGCAGCAGAGTCAAGGGCACCTTCTCCACAGCGTCCCAAGGGCTCTTCATTCCCACAGGAGAGAAGCACTCCTGTCTACAGCACTTCCCTTAGTAGGAAGAGGTGTTATCCACAAGACTTAACCGAGCTCAGCACTGTAAACAGGCTTTTCATGTTGGCTTATGTTGCTTCTGCAAGGGCCAGGCTGGGAAAGCCCCAGGAAATGCGGCAGGAGCCAAGATGCCTTGTGAAGAGAGGCAGTGCCCCCTCACAGCGCGCCTGCTTCTGTTTGCTCCACTTTGCCTGGCTTCTGTCCTGTGCCTGCTCTTCCTTCCTCCGGAGGCCCTCTCCCTGCCAATTGGGCCCCCAGCTGAGAGCTCGGGCAGAGAGGCAAGTCCCTGCAAGGGCTGCTTCCTATTGAGCAGCATTCCTATGCACACCTGGAGATGCAAATCAAATCAAGGCCTCTCTGCCCTGCAGGCACTTCATTTATATTCTTGCTGATTGGAAGAAACCTTGCAGAGCCCCAGTTCAAAAGCAAACCGACTGACAGAGCAGGGCCTCTGATAGCCTTGGCCTTGGGGTTCAGGCTGGGAGTGCTACACTCACATCAGAGCACCTCTGGAAGGGGGGACACCACAGTGCAGTATACCTGGAAGGGGCACACTCACAGCAGTACGCCCACAGTGCAGTAACATCCACAGGGTGCAGGTGTGGACATTGCTCCAGAGCAAAATCCTTGGAGATGTTCTCCACCTCTCTCCAATGCCCTTTATAGACTTGCAAAAGGCTTGAGGTAGGCTCCAGGCAGGGCAGGAAACTGGGCTGAAGAACAGCCACGCACGTCAGGAGGGTGCATTACTGCATTCTACCACCAGAGGGCAGTGACATCGTGATTTACTGGGTGCTCAGAGAAGGACCCACTGGACACACAATTGATAGAGCACAGAGAACTGAATTTCAAGAGGACAGCAGCAGAGCATTAAGCCAAGTGTCCGGCCCTTCTAAGCACCATGCCCCGTGCTGCTGCACGGGCAGCACGGACAGTAAACTGGCCCTGGGTCCTGGCCCTCCAGCACTCAGCTCCTGTGGGAAAGGGAAAGACTCCCCCTTGCCATTCAGATTCCTGCTTGCAGGTGCTGAGAAGGATAGCGCTGTCACTGCCAGATGTCCCTCATCTCTTGCCTGCTGGCCTGTCCTTTTCTTCTAGTGTCCTTCTGATTCTGTGCACAATGCTTGGGGAAATTATACTTTCAGAGAAAGCCACTGGAGTGTTGTTTCTGCAAAAGAAGGTGTATGCTCTCACAATTGTTAGGTAATTTATCTGGGGACCAGGGAGTCCTGAAGGAACACAGCACAGGGAACACAATCTTTGCAAATCTTGCTTTTGCTAAGGCTTCTCGTTGCTTCTAAAATACTCGGCAACCCTTCCCTTTTGTAATTAAAGCAGCCAGCATGTTCCAAGATGTTTACAAGTACCTGAGACAGTCACCCAGAACAGGCTCCTAAGGTCCTGGCCAATGTTTACAGTTCTGTGTTTAAGAGCCACAGAGTGGGGCCTGGGAAAGCCCCAGGTGGATCAAGAGTCTGAGCTGCTGTGTGACGCTAGGACTTGTTCTTGCCCTTCTCTGGCCTTCAACCCTCTACCCTGTTACTGCTGTGAACCAGGGTATCAAACTGGTACATCAGCCCTCTTCCATCCAGCTGGAACATGTGCGGAGAGTATGTTGGCAAGACAGACCAGGCTAAAGAGAAGCTAGTTGGGAAACAAAGGTGGCTGATCTGACTGACAAGCTTAATATAGGGAGATAAGGACCACTCTTCTGAATTAGGGACTAGCATCCCCCTTCGTCCCCCACCTTGCCCTCCCTGGAATGGAGGGAGCTAATGTCTGCAAGTTCCTAGCTGAGTTCTTCTAGACTCCTGCACATACTAAGCATGTTCCTGCATGCAGGGTTCTTTGCTTAGTAAAGAGGACATGAAGTTCCAGACCAGACACCATCCCTTAGGGACTCTGTGTCCTTGGGCAAATCCCTCATCCCTGCGGGTCTCCTGTTTCCCAGATGTTCAGGAGGGAGTTGGATGAGCCATTAATGTTTGCTTCTGTCCCTAAACAGATCTTATGATTCTCTGAGTCTCAAGCAAATGTCACGTGAGGCATAAGAGACTGTCTAAGCAGTGACAAGTATTTTTTGTGCCCAAAGCCTTTTTCTGAGGAAATAATGTCTGATGTGTACCTCTGGCCTCTCCCTACCCAGCATCTCTAATCTCTGCGCTGCCTCTCGGGAGGGAACCGTGGGAACCCAAGGACTGGCACAGGAGAGTCCTCGGCGACACCAGCACCTACCCTTCTCTTTGGTACTCTTCGTCCAGATTTGACAGGAGCTGCGAGCCAGCTGTGGAGAGGTCAACACCAGCCAGGGGCAAGTCCCGATAGGCAAATGTCCCCAGCTGTGCTGGTGCCATGCTCTTGGTTTCTTCTTCTACTTGTTGGGAGATGACCTCGACTTCAGAAATTCCTCCTTCAATGGCAGGCCTGAGTTGGAGAGCAGGAATAGCAGGAAAAGGTTAGTCCCTAGGACTAAAATGTTTCTTCTCTTCCAGGAGAGGAGAGTGGAGGCACCAGTGCAGGGCAAGGTTGCTGTTCTTCACACCGGCTACCCAAGGACTGGATCAAGGCCCTGACCAGTCCTGGGAAGAGGAACTGCTCAGATCTGAACATAGGAATTTTGGGAGTGATAAAGACCCCGATGATAACTCTGCCAGCCAGCAAAACCATGCCAGAGACTTTTAGGATTCTAGATCACTGCACTTTGTATTGGGAGTAATCTCTGAAATTCTTCATGGGATATGGTGGCCCCTGCCTGTAATCCCAGTATTTGGCATCACCCCCCGACCCACCGGCAGGTGTATGGCAGGTCTCGGGGGCAGTTTTGGCACTCACTGTCCACATAGGGTAGGGGTGGCTAAACACTCTGCAGTGTATTTAACAACTATGTGCTGTCCTGCCAAACTCTAACAGCGACCCTGCTGAGAGATGTGGGCCCAGGGAATTTTGCCTTTACTGCCTGGGGTGCCATTTTTGGTCGCATGAACATGTCCTTGACCCCATTTTATCCTGCAGAATCTGAGGGGATGGATCTTGTGCCTCTGGCCAAACAAGAGTTAGAAAGAAAAGTAGTGTGAATGGAGAGGAGTAAAGATTGTGTGTGTGTGTGTGTGTGTGTGTGTGTGTGTGTGTGTGTGTGTTACTAGGGATTGAACCCAGGGGCATTCTACCACCAAACTACACCCTCAGCCCTTTTTTACTTTTTTTAATTTTTATTTTGAAATAGGGTCTTACAGCCAGGTGCAGTGGCACATGCCTGTAATCCCAGTACTTGAGAGGCTGAGACAGGAGGATTGCAGGTTTGAGGACAGCCTCAGCAAGTAGTGACTCTCATGAACCTAGCAAGACCCTATTTCAAAAAACCCAAAAGTAAAAAAAGGGGGGTTTGGGGTGTGTGGCTTGGAAGTAGAATACCCTTAGGTTCAATTTCCAGTACCACAAAAAAAAAAAAAAAAAAAAGAAAGAAAGAAAGAAAAAAAAAAGGAAAGAAATAGGGTCTCACTAAGTTGATGAAGCTGGCCTTGAACCTGTGATATTCCTGTGTCAGTCTTCCAAGTACTGGAATTACAGGTGTGTGCCATATGCCTGGCTACAGATTATATTTGAGGGAACACGAGGTTCAGGGTCCAGTAATGTGAGAGCCCAGTCTGCTATATACTGTTCCTGGGCTCTGGTGCCAGCCCTAATATCTCCTTCAGTGGGCTCCTCCTGGGCCTCAGTTTCTCCAACTGAAGCAGGAAGAGGTAAAACAGAGGCTTCCCAAGGACCATTCCTTCTTACTCCATGGTCTGATACAGACAAGAGAAACATGTTGCAGGGGGAGAGCTCAGAAGTGACAAGCTCTGCCACTTGGACACGGAATTCGGAATCCTAAACTCTTCTACCAGCCATTGGCACTGAACCCCAAAACACACGCAGCATTATCCAGGAAACTCAGAGATGAATCTGCTAACCTCGCTTTTTCTTGGACCACCTGGATAACTGAGGGAAAGGCAGGACGTTGGTGCCATGGTAGGCTGTCTATAGTACCTGAATCCACCTGGTAGTTCCCAATGCCCCAACTCCTTCATAGGCCTTATTTAAACCTTCACTTTCTATGACCTGTCAAGCACAGATAATAGTACTCATCACTGTGTGACATTTACAAAATGACTCAAGATCTTCAGACGGAACAGTCATAGGATGTGCGGCTTCTCTGTTTCTCAACAACTGATATAAGAGTGTGGGTGTCTCGGGGAGGGGGAGGGAATCCCAGCTCCTCCAGATGTTTCCGAAAAAGTCGCTGCTAGGTCGAATCTTTTCTTCAAGACTACTCAAGGAAACTGTGGCTTTTTGAACTGAACAAATGGAACTTGCTGATCAATGAGGTGTTTAAGGCAGGCTGGAGTTAGTGTCTCAGATGAACAGGATACAGCTCCAGGAAACATGGGACACATTCCTTCTGCCTTCCTAACTTTCTCCCCCTTCATTCCCTTTCTGCCAGCGGTCATAGTGGCTCAGCACCATCTCTAGCCACATAGTTGTCTCAGCAGAGAAATGGGACCTCTTTTGGTTTAGTGGGAATGAAGATCCCACAGTTCATGACCTTGGATAGTAGATAAAATGTGCGAATGACTCCATTTTGGGGAGGGGGGTTACAGGGAATTGAACCCAGGGGCATTCTATCTCTGAGGTATACCCCCAGCTCTTTTTAATTTTGAAACATGGTCTTGCTAGGTTGCTGAGGGTCTCGCTAAGTTGCTGAGACTGACCTCCAACCTGTGATCCTTCTGTCTCAGCCTCCCAAGTACTGGGATGACAGGCGTGCCTGGCTAATGGCTCCATTCTTTACTCCTCCTTGAATCTAGCCCTTTGCCATGTGACTTTGCAGCCAATCCCATCAGAGGAATAGTATATTTCCCTAACATTTGATTCCGTGTTCAGTCATGTGACTTGTGGTGGCCAATGGGATGTTAGCAGGCACACCACCAGCAGAGGCATGAACCTCTGCCAGTACTCTGGTACCTCCAACATTACCAGTAGAGGGTGACCAGCCCAGCCTACTGGAGGATGAGAGTGATCCTGAACAGAGCCCAGTCACTGAGATCAGATGACAAACAGCCCAGCTCCACATTGGAGGGTGAGCCCAGGCCAGGTCAGAGGTATCTAGCTGGTTACCCCAGACACACACATAATGAACATTTATTGTTGGATTCACTGGTTGTCACTCAGCATTCCTGTGTTCACAGACAATGGATTCATGCTCTAGATGGCTGGACAGCCAGGCTATAGCTAGAGGGGCCCGGGCAGGGTGGTATAACAGAAGGAGAGTTCTTCTCATTTTAGTGGTTTTACAATTGAGTTGCACACCACCAGGTCATGCACCAAGCTGGTGCTTGGTAGGATGAAGCAGTTGGTCCCTAGAGTGTCTTAGGTTTGGGACCTGGAAGCAAACCCCTCTCATGAGTTCTACATTTCTTTGCAATTCCCATTTTGTTACTTCATCTAAGCACTTCCTAACATTGTGTTGAGCCTTGCTTTTGAAAGGTTTCCCCCCCATATTTTGTGATCTCCTGCTAAAGAAAATGTACGTAGTGGTTGCCTGAATTAGACCTAGATACTTGGCTTATGGGAGATTTGCAGCAACACTGCGAGCCGGAGAGCAGTCCCAGTGGTACTTACTGTGGATCAGTCATGTTGAAGGATGTAATCAGAGCCATGGGTTTCTTGGTGTCTTCTAGGGCTCAGCTGGACTGATGCCTATTGTCAGCATTTCCAAGTGTGGGTTCTATAAGACACATACAAATATAGTGCCGTGAAACAAAAATAGGAATTTATTACCTTCGGAGCCCAACTCAAAGTCCCACTAAAGTCATCCAAAAACATGAGTCCTTAGAACTTTCTTCCAGATAGCACTTTTCTTCATAGCCAGGTTAAACAGATTCTTTCAATAATCCTATAGAGGGGTAACAGGGTAATAATGGATATAATTTTCCTTTGTCTGTTTTTGTGGTACTAGGGATTGAACACAGGGGTATTGTACCTCTGAGCTGGGGATGCAGCTCAGAGGTACAATATATTTCATTTTGAAACAGGATCTCTCTAAGTTGCTGAGAGCCTCACTAAGTTGCTGAGGCTGGCCTCGAACCTGTGATCTTCCTGTCTCAGCCTCCCAAGTACTGGGATTATAAGTGTGTACCATCACACCTGGCTCTTTTTTTCTTTTTTTTTAGAGATGAGGACATAGGACTAGCTTAACAAAGTGACTTTTCTGTATTATGCAGAGGTAGTAGAAGAGACAGATTAGACCCCAGGTTTTCTTTTTTGTCTTTCTTTCTTTTGGGGGGTTGAACCCATGGACATACCTCTAGCTCTTTTTATTCTTTATTTTGAAGCAGAGTCTTGCTAGGTTGCTGATGGTCTCACCAAGTTGCTGAGGCTGGCTTTGAACCTGCAATCCTCCTGTCTCAGCCTCCCAAATACAGGGATTATAGGCGTGCACCACAGCACTGGACTTTTTTTGGTTTCATATCCACAGCTCTTTCCACTAAGCTGCTATGCCCCAACACCTGGCATAAACTGTAGTTCTGTCTCTCTATTCTTCCAGGCTTTCATCTCCATTTCTCAGTTGGGTCTTCAATGAGAAAGGAAGCAGAGCAAGGCAGCCAAGAAGACAGGCCCTGGGCCCGAGCCTCACTCCCACCTGCCCCTCCACCTCCAGCTTCCCATCTAGAAAATGAGGACATGACCACAACCCACCAGAAGAGACAATGCAAGACACTTAGAGTGGTGCCTGGCACCTAGTAAGTACTACTTAAGTGCTGGCTTTTATCATCATAATTATATATTTTATAAAGTAAAACTGCAAGCCGAGCAGGTGGGTAACACTCACCTGTAATCCTCAGTACTTGGGAGGCTGAGACAGGAAGATGGGAGGTTCAAGGCCAGCCTCAGCAACTTAGCAACTTATTACTCCCCACCCCCAAAATAGGGCTGGATGTAGCTCAGAGGTAGAGTGTCCCTGAGTTCAATCCCCAGTACCACACACAAAATACATAAATAAGGGCTGGGGTAGTTTAGTGGTAGAGTGCTCCTGGGTTCAATCCTCAGTACTATACAAAACAAACAAACAAACCCAAAACACTGTACATTCTATTGAACCTTAGCATGTCTGAGAGGACTATGAGACTTCCTCCTAAAATTTGACCTAGGTAAACAGAATATATTTTTCTGTCAACCAACGTGACAGTGACACCCAGAAGTCTTTGGGAGACAGTCTAGTCCAGCAGGAAGCACACAGGACAAAGACACATGCCTGCTTCTGGGTGATTTTGAACGTTATTACAGGGATGACTCAGAGGGGCAATCCTGTTGTGAATCGCATCTTTCTGCTAACTACTACTCCTACAAGAAATCAATGCAGGACAAAACTCGCTCTCTGGGTCCTAAAGCTCAGCCTAGAGGGGCCATTCAACCAGGAAGACAAAAGGGTAGGAGAAAACCCACTCCCAGGGCCAGAAGTACGGGGAGTGAATGGTCAATGGGCAAAGGCAGGAAGCTCCTATAAGCTCTGTGTAACTAAGAGAAGAGAGAGCTGCAGCTAAACACACTGGCAAAATCCTGGGGAAGTCTGAACTTGGAGCAACTTGAAATCGAAGATAGAGAGCCTCCTCCTCCCCTTCTCCTTCCCCTCTTCATTTTCCTCTTCCTTCTTCTTTTTGGTACTAGAGATTGAACCCAGGGGTGTTCTACCTCTGAGCTATACTGCAGCCCTTTTTATTTTGAAACAAGATCTAAGTTGTTGAGGGTCTCTGCTAAGTTGCTGAGGCTGCTTCCAACCTGCTATCCTCCTGTCTCAGTCTTCCAGGTACTGGGATTACAGGAGTGTGCCACTGCACCTGGCTGAAGAAGGGGGCTCTCTAAAGTCGGAAGGGCCCACCCGATGTAGAAGGCAGAAGCCATTTCCACACCAGAGGCTGCAGTCAGTGAGGGCAGGAGGCACGGGACAAAGGGTTGGGGACAACACCAGGGAGGATTTGGACAGATGTTTTGTAACCACACCTTGCTAAGGGCTTCATCTTACCTTGGTTACCTGAGTAAGGAAGGTGTAAAGTTCAGTAAGTGCAGAACTCTCCTCTGTATTTCTTGGGATCATGTATTGTTTATACAATAAGCATTATAAAATTCCCTATTCCATAGTGCCGATTTTGCCATTTTCAATTTTTGGTTCTCATTATAAATTCTCAAGCTAACAAACTCTTCCTGGTTTGAAGACTGATGGCATGGATTGTCTAACTTCAAGTAGCAATGAAGCCAGGATGGAGGTGCTGCGAATGGGGGACCCGGTGAGCGATACTCTGTTCCAGAATGGTGTCTGAACAACCTGCTCCTACCAGAGGTAGGAGCTCTGTGGAGGATACAATAGGCATGGCCTTCTGTTCATGGACCTTCAAGTCTGTGGACAGGCAAGTTTAAAAAGTACAAAATTTTCTGGATGTGGTATGGTGGTGCACACCTGTAATCCTGGTACTTGGGAGGCTGAGACAGAAGGATCGCAGGTGTGATGCCTGCCTCAGTAACTTGGCAAGACCATTAGCAACTTAGCGAGACCTTGTTTTAAAATGAGCAATTAAAAAAGGAAAAGGGAGTCGGGCATGGTGTGCATGCTTGTAATCCCAGTACTTGGGAGGCTGAGACAGGAAGATCCGGGTTCATGGCCAGCCTCAACTACTTAGTGAGGCCCTCTGCAACTCAGTGAGACCCTATTTCAAAATAAAGAATAACAAATAGGACTGGGGGTGTAGCTTGGAGGTAGAATGTCCCTGGGTTCAATCCCCAGTATTGCAAAAAAAAAAAAAAAAAAAAAAAAAAGGAAAAGGGGCATAGTTTGGAGGTAGAATGCCTCCAAGTTCAATCCCCAGTACTAAATAAACAAATAAAAAGGAAAAAGATAAGGGAGGAGAAAAGGTAAAACCACATTAACAATGAGTAGGTGCTTCAGCTGGAGGCTTTGATCCTTAAGAAGCTGACCTTTTTTTTTTTTTTTTTTTAAATATAATACTGGGATTTGAACCCAGGGGTGTTCTACCTCTGAGCTTACCTTCCCCCCACCCAGTCATTTTTATTTTATTTTGAAGCAGGGTCTTGCTAGTTAGCCCAGGCTGGCCTTGAACCTGCAATCCTCCTGTCTCAGTCTCCCAAGTACTGGGATTACAGGCATGCACCACTGTGCCTGGCTAGCTGCACATGGCAGAACGCAAAATACCTTAAGAAGATGAGAAGGCTTAGCCTGAATGTTATTTAAAAACAATATTTTCCAAACAAAACCACCCCCAAAGCACAAGCCCAGCACAAAGCAGGTGTCGTCTAGCACTCTATAAATGAACATCTGAAGTGCAAACCAGCTGCCTCATAAACCTGGTAAAAGTAGAAGAGAAAGCCTGCTTTGGATAGACTCGGTCTGGCTCTGGTGGGTGGTGAGGCTGCTTTACAGACTTCAGTAAAATTTCAGCCTCCTCCACCTGTTGCTCATGTGTCCATGCATTTGCTAATTTCCTGTTTGCTTGTTGCATCCAGATCTGCAAAATTTAGCCTTCCTAAGAAGCTGGTGTCCCCCTAATGAGCATGATGTTCTTTCATGAACACATCAAAGTCAATCACTAAACTGACCTTGAGAAGGAAAGAGGAGGAGGGAGTGGGGCAGGAATTGGGGAAGAGTTAAATGAGAAATGTATGCATGTATGCCTTTACCTATACTAGCGTGTGTGATTACAATGCAACAAATAATAATAAAAAAAAGAAGCTGGTGTCCTTGGAATTTTAGGGCTGAAAAAAGGTTGCTCAGAACAAGTATTCAGTTTTCTCATCTACCAGTTTAAAAAAAAAAAGAAAAGCCACAATTCAGCACCCCTATCTCCAGAGGTCCCCATCTCCATTCCTCAGCCCTTACTTGAGTGACAGCCCCCTGGCATAGGTGACCTGCTTTGATACCCATTTCATTGGTTCCCATGTCTGGTTGTACTCAAACCTCTTGGGGCATGTCAATTCAAAGGCTACATTGCAGAAATGCCGATCAGAACTCCGCAAGTTTCGTAGGTGCCCCAGGTGTTTGCGCCATGCAGCTGCTCCATTTGACCCTCTCAGATCTTCTCACCCACCATGAAACGTCTAAGTTAGTATGGCTGGGGTGGGTGCCTGAAAGCTGACATTTTAGCAGATTTCTAGGGGATGGTGATCTGCTGATACATAGACCTCACTGATGCTCTGAGTCAGAAAGTTTGCTTGAAGTAGTTTCTATCCCTCTTTTGCAGATGAAGTTAACTGGTTACAAAGCTACTCTGGTGGAATTATCAGCAGAACCTGCTCCAGCCAGGCTGCAGAACCAGGGAGGTGGTGTATCAGGTAGGAGGGCTTTTGTCTGCAAGTAACAGAATGCTTCACAATGACTGAGGCGATGAAGGTAGTTACCATCTCTCCTGACAGAGAGACTGGGGAAAGAGGCTTTCAGGGCAGGGCGGTGGGTGGTGCAACCTTATCACCAAGGACTCATGCTCTTTTCTTTCCCCCCTCAGCTTTACTGAGATATGACTGACAAATAAAAAGGGTATATATTTAGGGAATAAAACATGAAGTTTTGAGCGGGGCATGGTGGCACCAGTCTGTAGTCCCAGCTACTCGGGAGGCTGAGGGGGGAGGACTGCTTGAGCCCATGAGTTCAAGGCCAGCCTGGGCAACATAGAGAGATTCGTCTCAAAAACAAAAACTTAAGCCTGATATAGTGGTGCGTGCCTGTAATCCCAGTACTTGGGAGGCTGAGTCAGGAGGATCACAGGTTCAAGGACAGCCTCAGCAACATAGCAAACTTTCAGCAACCTAGGGAGACCCTGTTTCTAAAATAAATAAATAAATTTATTAATAAATAAGGGTTGAAAGTGTAGCTTGGAGGTAGAATGCCCCTGGGCTTACTCCCCAGCACCACACACATATACTTATTTTGATATATGTATACAATTGTGAAATGATGACCCTGATCAGGCTAATTATCAAGTCTATAACATCATATAATTACTTTTTGTTGGTGGTGGTGGTGATGAGAACACCTGATATCTATTCTCTTAACAAATTTCAGGTATACATTATCATTAACCATTCCTAGTCACCATGCTATCCATTAGGTCTCCAGTACTTATTCATCTTATAGCTAAAGGTTTGTACCCTTTGACCAACAGGTAAAAAGTTTCCTTTGCCTCATCCTCCAGACCCAGGAAAGCACCATTCACATCTGTTACTATGAAATCAACTTAAAAAAAAAAAAAAGATTCCACATACAAGTAAGATCATGTAGTGTTTGTCATTCTGTGTCTGGTTTATTTGACTCAGCATAATGTCTTCAAAGTTCATCTTTCTTGTAAATGGAAGAATTTCCTTCTTTTAAAGGTTGAAAATCATCCGTGTGTGTGTGTGTGTGTGTATGTCTCGTGCTGTTGTGCCCTACCTTTCCTCCCTTCCTTCCTGTACTGGGGATTGAACCCAGAGGCATTTTGCCTCCCCCAATCCTGTTTTATTTTTTATTTTGAAACAGAGTCTCGCTAAGTTACTGAGGCTGGCCTGTGATCCTCCTGTGACCCGTGATCTTCCTGTCTCAGCCTCCCAAATACTAGGATCACAGGCATGTGCCGCCATGCCTGGTCACATTTTCTTTATCCATTCATCTTGTAGATGGAGACTGCTATAAGTGTCCCCCAAAGCCTGTGTGCTAAAGGCTTGATCCTGGGGTTGTACTATTGGGAGACTGTGGAATCTTTTAAGAAGCGAGGCCTTCTGGGAGCTCCTTAGGTCATTGGGGAAAGGCCCTGGAAGTAGATAGTGGGATTTCCGTCCCCTTCCCTTCCACTTTTGCTCCCTGGACATGAAATGAGACACTTTTCTCCACAACATGCTCCTCACCATTGCCATCCAGCACCCACAGCAGACCCCTAAGAGCAATGGTTCTGACTGGGCACGAGGCCGCCCTTGTTGTTGCCTCGACTCATTAATACCTTGCTCCATGAACAAGGAACTAAAATGAAGAAAATCAATCATGCACCCAAGTGTTCTCCTCCAATCTCCAGTCTACTGCAAAATTCCTAGCTGCAGATCTGCTAAAGGAGTGAGCAGAGGGCCCGCAGCAGCTGCTTAGTGCAGCCGGGTCTCCTGTGGACCCCTCTACTTTCTAGTGTTGACTCTTCTTCACTTATACAATAATCTAGTCTATCAATTACTGCTTGTCTCACAAAGCATGGGGAACACAAAATAAGATTATATAAAACTAGATCAAAGCACCCACAATTACTTCTTACAATCACAATGAACTCTTCCCTTCCCTTCAGTGTATGTATTTTCCCCCGATTTTGAGCTTCCCCAAGCCCCCTACCAATCAATCACTTCTAAAGTTGAACGTACTGTGTGACCCTGCTAGGACACAGGATTCATTAGCTCCTTGCCCCTGGCTGACCTCTGCAGAAAGGATGTCATCCAGCAAATGGGCATTTCTCAACCAACCTGATGTCACTTTCCTTCCAGGCTCGCCAGGGTGTCTGTGGAACTGGAATAGCTATGATTTGGGGCATCACTAATAATGAACTGGGGCTGCAATGGCTGCCCTGTCCCCTAACCCTTCCCCACCCCTGATCAAGCAAATCTTAAGTATAAATGCCACTGTTCAAGGACTTTGCAAATCTTCAAAGTAGGCTTTTGTTGTCATTTTTTGTTGGTACTGGGATTGAACCCAGGGCATTCTACCTTTGAGCCACACTCCCAAGCCTATTTTATTTTTTATTTTGAAACAGAGTTTCACTAAGTTGCAGAGAGCCTGGCTAAATTGCTGAGGCTGGCCATGAACCTGTCATCCTCCCGTCTCAGCCTCCCAAGTACTGGGATTACAAGTGTGTACCACCACGACCGGCTTAACCCAGGGGCTTCTACCTCTGAGCTATATCCCTAGCCTTCATCTCCCTAAGTTGCTGACAGTCTCACTAAATTGCTGAGGGGCTCCCTAAGTTGCTGTGAAGTCTAAGTTGCTGAGGCTGGGCTTGAACCTGTGATCCTGTCTCTGACTCCCAAGTGCTGGGATTATAGGTGAACACCACCAACTCAGCTCAAAGCAGCCTTTTACTGTACATGATATTCACCAAAATATGTTAGGAACCCATATATAATTAACTTTGTCATTGAGTTCTACATGACGCTAGCCAAATGGCTATTCTTTGGTAAAAGTCCACTTTTTTCAGTACTTTTAATACTGAGGGTGGTAAGATTGTGAAAATGGACGCCATTTCTTATCTGCCTTATATGAATGTCATGCAGCCCTTTCACCCTGTCACTGGGCTTGGCTATGTGACTTCCTTTGTTCCAAGTAGATTGTCAAAGAACAGGAGAGCGCTCTCATGATCAGGCTTGCCCTCTGTCTTGCACCTCTTCCACCATGACATCGTGCCAGGCTGGCTTGCTGGAGATGATTGCCCCAGTCACCCCCGCTGAGGCCAGTTAACAGCCAGGTCCCCAGGGGCATGTGAGTGAGGTCAGCCATGACCAGGAGAACCTCCCGCATAGATCAATGACCCTCAGACACATGAGCAAAGAAGGGTTTGTTGTTGTTGTTTGTTTGTTATGGTGCTGGAGATTGAATCAGGGTTTAATTCGTGGGAGGCAAGTGCTCTACTACTGTGCTACATCTCCAATACCTCTGTTTGTTTTTAGATTTATTTACCAGTCATTTATTAGCACCTTCTATGTTTTATGGACTGTACTGAATGTTGAGGTTGTTAAGATAAATGAGACATGGTTACAACACTCAAGAAACTCCTGGGCTAGCGGTGGAGACAGACGCACAGAGAGAAGCGCAAATCACAGGGAGAATAATGCAACAAAGGCGTGGCACTGGGGATTGAAACCAGGGGCATTCCACCTCCAAGCTACATCCCCAGCCCTATTTTATTTTTATTTTGAAACAGGGTCTTATTAGGTTGATGAGAGTTTCACTACTTGTCAAGGCTGTCCTTGAACCCTTGATCCTTCTGTCTCAGCCTCCCAAGTACTGGGATTTCAAGTGTGCACCACCGCGCCCAACTCAAAAGAGTGTTTTGAAAGCTGAAAGCTTCTCTATAAATATTAATCCATTAAGTCCCAAGTTTTCAATTCTACAAATATTTCAACATAATTGATACAGGTACATTGAAGGAAGTTGGAAACAATAATCTAAAGCTTTTATATTATTTTATTATATTTTAGTAGTAATACAATATATTGCATACTATATTTAAGTTCTTACAGACGTTCCACACCAGGGATGATAGGACAAAATGGGTGATGTAATGAACGCTTCCTCACACTGGCAGGCCCAGTCCCCTTCTTCCTTCAGCTTTCTGTTAAGGAAAGTATTTTTTTAAGCTTACTGAGTTTGGGGGGTTGTTTGTTACGTGGTATTATTACTGACACATTATTGACAAATATATACTGATATATATTACAAAAATTATATATACTGACATATTATAGACAAATGTCTCCTGCATAATGCAAAGACATGTATTTTACTTGCTTGTTTTCTGCTTCTGATGATTGAATCCAGGGGCATTCTACCTCTGAGCTATTTCCCCAGCCCTCTTTTAGTTTTGATTTTGAAACAGGGTCTTGCTAAGTTACTGCACACTGGCTTTGAGCCTGCGACCCTCCTGTCTCAGCCCCCTACGTACTGGGATTGGCACAGACACGTATTTTGATAAAGCAAAATCTCTCACCACCCTCTGTTTTAACCCTTCCCCTCTGCACTCCACACTGTTGAGGTCCCCGTATCAATACCTACGTCTAGAAATCCTTCCTCAGGATTGTGTGAGCATATGCTCTTATAAACAAGTTAATTTTTATGGGTTTGTGTTTAACAAAATAAAACCAACTCTACAATTTGCTTTTATCACTTAGCAACGTACACCTGGACATCTTTTCCAGTCAGTAGATAACAACTCACATTTTCTCTAATTTCTTAATTCATATACACACACATGCACATATAATTTTATATGAACTAGTTATCATAAAGTTTAGGATTTTAGTGGAGTCTGTTTCGCCTTCCCTATGACCTGCCTCACTGTTGTGCTTCCCCAATGTACACAGGTGCCCGCACACGCACGTACTAGTGTTAACAACCTGTGCATGTCTTTCCTCTCCTCTGTGCTCAGAAGACAATATATAGATATCTCATTGTTTTGTTTAAAATGTATATTATTCATGCTTACCCACTTTTGACTTTTCCCACTCGACAATATCTTGTAGAAATCCGCCTCTCCCAAGACAAATGGGAAAACAGATTCATTCTTTTGTCAGTGACTGCATTCCATCCCATGGGACAGAGGCTCCATAATTTAGTTAACATTTTTCCTGTCCACACACAGTTTGTTTGTTTATTGTGGTACTGAATGAGGCTGGTCTCAAACCTACAATCCTCCTATCTCAGGCTCCCAGATACTGGGACTACAGGTGTGCACTATCATACCCAGCTATATCTAGTTTATTTTTTAGATTCTTTTTCTTTATTTCTTTTTTTGCCACTGTGAAAAATGCTTGTATACATTCCACTATGACCTAGTATTTGTACTCACCTGGAGTAGATTCCCAGCAGGGGCATTACTGGGCTGGAGAGTACATATTTAAAACTTTAATAGCTAAAACAAAATTGCTTTCCAAGCTGTTGGAGGTGGTTGCAGACCAGACAAGTCCAAATACTTGTTTAATTGTACCCCCTTCCCCATGGAGCACTGGAGTGAAAGTCAGAAAAAAATGGAGGATAAGAGTAAAACCAAAAACAGTAATAGATATCTTTACATCAAAAGAAAATACTTAGTCACAGTATTTCTATGAACTGTTTCAGCAACTACTCAACTACCAATCCCCTGAAGACCCCATTTTCTTCCTTGTGCCGTGAACTCCAGCCCCTCAATGTTAACCAACCCCATAACCAGTTCTTGGGTTTCCTTGAGTGCCCTTCCTCTCCCCACATCAGGATTTATAAGCTGGCAAAGAGAATGGGTGGCGATATGGCAGCCTTAAATGTGACAATTCCTGATTCCTGCCAGGCATGGTGGCACATACATATAATCCCAGTACCTGGGAGGCTGAGACAGGAGGATTGCAGGTTTGAAGCTGTCCTCAGCAATTTATGAAACCCTATTTCAAAAAATTTTTTTTAAAGGGCTGGGGTGTAACTCAGAGGCAGAATACTTCTGGGCTCAATCCCCAGAACCACCAAAACATACAAACAACTCAGATTCTTGGGTCAACCTAGAGATTCTGATCAAGAAGGAAGAAGGCCAGGACCCACTGTCCCCCTTGATATCACTGTTACTTTCGTGTCCCTCTCTCAAGAGCCACAATCAGGTCTCCCTAGTTTCAGGAACACCTCCCAGGCCCCGGCTCACACCCTCCCCTCTCCTTCTGCACCCCGTCTCATGGACCCACTGTAATCCCCAGCTCAACTGTCCTCAGAACCTCCTTCCAGAAGTCCCTGGCCCTGAATCCATCCTTACAACTTCCACAGACCTTTCTCATCTGCCCTCAATCCAAAACACACTGCAGATGTATTCTCAGCAGGGTACACATTTAGCTGCCAAGACACAATAAAACCACTCTAAGATCCAAACTGGTCAAAATATCTACCTGAGCTCCCCTTTCGTTTGGGGGGGGGTTCTTTTGGGGAGGGGTGATGGGGGTTAAGCCCAGGGGCATTCTACCTCTGAGCTACACTCCCAGACCTTTTTATTTTTTTGAATTTTGAAACAGGGTGCCATCAAATTGCTGAGGCTGGCCTTGAACCTGTAATCCTCCTGTCTCAGCCTCCCAAGTATTGGGATTACAGGCGTGTGCTTGAGCTCTCTTAGTAACCAACACAGACTGTATGGGAGGTGGAACAGCCTCAGTCCAGGCAGCTGTGAAGCTGGCAAGCCCCTTAGAGCCCAATTTTGCCACAAGCAGATGAAGACACATGACTGGCCTGCCTGTGGTGCTTCATCGTATTTCACTTGATCCTAACATGTGACAGAGGAGCAGGATGCATGAAAAATTTTTACTGTTACCACCACATTTCCTTGTCTCTAAGAATCCATCAATATAAGGTATACAGTCGATTTAATAACAGCTTGTCAACGACAAAGATTTACACACTATCACATTAAATTTATGCATCAGGTGTAAGGTCTTGATCAGCTCAGTAATGGGGGAATATGGGAAAAGGTTTGCGAATCCATCTTTTTCTAATGCGGGGTCATTGCTTCCACCAGGGGACAATAGGAGAAGGCATCCTTCCTCGCTCCCCTGCCCACTGCGATTGTACCTCCCTCAGGGTATGAAACACTTTTCTGCCCCACATTACAGAGGTTATGCACCACCCTCTCTAGATTACACGCTCCTTCAGCTCAACGTTCACAGTCAGCAAATTAAAAAAGCAACCTCTCAGGCACATTTCTATCTGCCAGATTTAATTTGGTGGCGCTGTGTGTGTGTGTGTGTGTGTGTGTGTGTGTGTGTGTGTGTTACTGGGGGGTGAACCCAGTACTGGGTATTGTGAAACCTTCCATAACTTAGTGAGACCCTGTTTTAAGATAAAAAATAAAATGGGGCTGGGGTTATATCTCTGAGGTAGAACACCCCTGGGTTCAATCCCTAGTACCACATACATACATACATAAAATTAATGAACTTTATTTTTTTTAGAAGTTTTAGGTTTACAGAAAAAATGGTTAGAAAGTAAAGAGCATTCCCATGTGCCTCTTCTCTGTCCACTACACTTTCCCCTATTACTGACATGCTGCATTAGTGTGGTACAATTGTTAAAACTGATGAACCAATATCAATATATTATTAGCTGGAGTCTATAGTTTATGTTAGGGTTCGCTCTTTGTGTTCTTCAGTTCTATGGCGTTTGACAGATCTGCAATGTCACGCATCCACCATCACAGTATCATACAGAAGAGTGAAACTATTAGCTCTGAAAATCCCCTGTGCTCTAGTGGCCACCCCTCCCCCAACCAGCCCTCCCCAGATGTCTCGAAATCCTTGATCTTTTTCCTATCTCCACATCTTTGCCTTTTCCAGAACATCATATAGATGGAATCATATAGTAGGAAGCCTTTTCATATTGGCTTCTTCCACTTACTAATATGCACTTAACTTGCCTTCACATCTCTTTGTGGCTTGATCGTGCCTGTCTCTATTGCTGATCGATATTGCATTGAATGAAAGTATTACAGTTATCCATTCATCAATTGAAGGACATTTTGGTCACTTGCAGTTTGGGGCAACTGTGAATGAAGCTGCTATAAATATCCATGTGAGCCAGGCATAGTGGCGCATGCCTGTAGTCCCAGAACTTGGGAGGCTGAGACAGGAGGATGGATGGTTCGAGGCTAACCTCAGCAACTTAGTAAGGCCCTCCCCAACTTAGTGAGACTCTGTTTCAAAGTAAAAAATAAAATAGGATTGGAGGTGTAGGTCAGAGGTTAGAATGCCTTTGGGTTCAATCATCAGTACAAAAAAAAAAAAAACCAAAAAAACAAAAAACAACAACAACAAAAACCAAGCCAAACCAAACTAAAACAAGACAAAAACAAATCCATGTGCAGGTTTTTGTGTGGACATAGTTTTCAGCTAATTTGGGTAAATACCAAGGAATGTGATTGCTGGATCATATGGTAAGAGTATGTTTAGCTCTGCAAGAAACTGCCAAACTGTCTCCCAAAGTGGCTGTACCATTTTGCTTTCCCACCAGCAACGGATGAGAGTTCCTATTGCTCCACATCCTTGCCAGCATCTGGTGTTGTCAATGTTCCAGATTTTAACTATTTCAATAAGTGTGTAGTAGTATCTCAGTGTTTTAATTTGCATTTCTCTGATGATAAATGATATGGAGCATCTTTTCCTGTGCTTATTCAGCATCAGCAATATTAATTTGGTGGCGTGTCTGTTCAGACCTTTCCCCCACTTTTTAAGTAGGTTGCTTGTTTTTCTATTGCTTGTTTCCTTGCGGACAAAGTCCTTTATCAGATTTGTGTTTTGCACCTATCTTTTCCCAAGTTGTGGTTTGTCTTTCATCACTTTTCCTCCCCTTTGGGAAAATAATGACCACAGCAGATAGACAGACTCTGGTTGTCTTGGGCTATCTTTGACCTCCAGCATCTACTGAGCAGCCCTGTTTGGCAGCGCATTCCATGGGCTTGTGCCTGGCTCACTGTGTGCCCTGAACAGATCCCAACTCACTAGAATTAAAAGAGAAATGGATTTTAAAGTCAAAACCTGCCATTGCCACTTTTGAAGCATGCCAGGAAGTGTGTAATCATTGCTGAGCATGTGGAGTCTTTTAATCTGTTGGGTTATTACTGCCGTGTCTTTTTGACCTTTGTGCATTTATTCAACAAATGTTAGAGCCCTCAGAGGCACCTGGGGCTGGGCCTGGCTCCTTGCTTGAAAAGCGATCACACTCCTCTCTCACGTGCTCCCTGTACAAGGGAATGAGGTGAGCCAGCAGCATCCTCCTCTCTCAATCCATGGACGGAGTTCAGAATGAGTCAACACAGTCCTCTGGGCACCTTGCTGACTCCATCTTCACTGTGCCTTTCAGGTCTGGTACCTGCTGAGTGTGGCCTTTCTGGTTCCAACTTGGGGTTCACCCCACTGTGCCTCTAATCCCAGCTGCACCTGGGATAAGGACACTCCCATGTGTCTAAGCCCTAGCTCATGTGGTGGGAGCAGGGGAGAAAAAGATACATCCTTGCTTCCAACAGTCTAGTTGGAAGAGGGGAGTGCTAGCACAAGCAGTCTGGGATAAGTGTCAGGGAATTAAATGCAGTTAGTACTACAGGAGCCGGGTACTGTGATTTTAATTTCCTTCCCTCCTCACCAAAAACATTTGTTTCCTTGCCTGTAACAAAAGGCTGACAGGGCTAGGTTAGAGCCTTGCTTTCCACAGTGTGCTCCCTGGACCTGTAGGAGCATTGACCTCACCTGGAGCTTGTTAGAAATGCAGACTCTCAGACCCTACCCTAGACCAAGTGAATTAGAAATCTGTGTCTTAACAAGATCTCCCAGGAGATCTGCAGGACATTTGAGTTTGAAAAGCACTAGGATGCATGATCTTTAAATTGCCTTCCAGTTCTCAGGTTTGACAATCTATGACATTTATCGTGACCCTGTCGGAAAGAGGCTGACTGGCTGGGCTCTGAGCTAGCCTGAGGCTCCAGTGCCAGGCAGCCGGGCGTGGCAGGCAGCCACTGGCTGCCGGTCAACGTGACCCTCCTGAAGAGTCATGCTGCCCTCCTGCCAGGGAAACAGCTCGAGTTATCACGACAGAGCACGACCTGGAGATGGAAGCAGAGGTTAGTGCCCACATGCCAGGTGCTCTGAGAGAGCTTTGCTTCACTCGGAGCCTGGTTCCCCAACACATGGCCAGCGCAGCTGCTCTGCCCACCCTACATGAGGGCGCTGGGTAGCCAGAGTAAGGGGAAAGGAAGGGAATTAACAAGGAAGATTTATGGCATGTCCTGAGGTTGTGGATGCAGGGAGGAGGGTACCTGCTAAAATCTGTTCCTTTAAGTTGAGTATGGTGGCACATGCCTGTTATCTTAGTACTTGAGAGGCTGAGACAGGAGGATCACAGGTTTGAGGACAGACTCAGCAAATTAGGGAGATCCTTAGCAAGTTGGTGAGACCATTTCAAAATGAAAAATAAAAATAGGGTGGGGTGGGGGTGTAGCTCAGAGGTAGACTGTCCCTGCACTCAATCCCCAGTACCACAAAAAATAAAAAAATAAAAAATAAATAAAAGATGTTCTCCTAAATACACTTGTGATCTCAGTACTTGGGAGGCTGAGACAGGAGGATTACAAATTTGCAGTCAGCCTCAGCAACTTAGTGAGGCCCTTGGCAACTTAGTGAGACCTGTTTCAAAATAAAAGAATAAAATAGGGTGGGGAGTGTAGCTCAAAGGTAGAATGCCCCTGGGTACCAATCCCAGTAACACACACACACACACACACACACACACACACACACACACACACACACACACAATAAGTTTCAGGTGTTAAACTCCCATGGTTTCTTGGGGCTGATCAATTATGTGACAGAAGAGTGTGGACCAAGAGCAGTGTAGTAGGCACCAGCATCTTTAAAGTGAGACCAGATTCATTCATTTAAATATTCATGAGCCCCTGGGACATGCCTGACACATGACCAGGTGCTGGGAACAAGTAATGTTTATGGAGCTGACAGTTTGGGTAATTTTCTAAAGAACCTTCCAGATCAAATACTTTTTTTTTTTTTTTTGGTTGTGGTGCTGGAGTTTGAACTCAGGGGCATTCTATCACCGAGCTACACCCTTAGCCCTTTTTATATTTTATTTTGAAGCAGGTTCTTGCTAAGTTACCACACACACTGGCCTCGAACCTCCGATCCTCATGTCCCTGTGTTAAATCCCCAGTACCACAAAAACAAAACAAAACAAAACAAAAATAAAAGATGTAACCCCAGTACTGACTCCAGATCAAATATTTTAAGGACAGGCTTTGAACTCGGACTTGGACTACAAATCAGAGCCTTGTAATTTGGGTGCCAGCAACTCATATCTCAAATTTCTCTGAGAATGGGGATAACAGCTCCTTTTTTGTAAGTATACTATGAGGATCAAAACATAAGTGGGAAGCACCCCTCAAGAGGTGTTCAACACAGCCACTTAGGGGTGCCACCAGCCACGTGTGTCCACTGAGCATTTGCAATGTACCTCCCCCAACTGAAATATGCTGTACATGTAATATACACACTGGCACAGAAGACCTAGTACAAATAAAAAGGCAAAATATTTCATTAGTAATTTATATTGATTCCATATTAAAAGGATAATATTCTGAATATGTTGGCAAAATAAAATTTATTAAAATTAATTTTATCTATTTCTTTTTAGTTTGTTTTTTTTCCTTGGTGGTACTAGGAATCAAAGCCAGGGCCTCGCACAGGCTAGGTAAGCGCTCTACCACTGAGGTATAATGCCAGCCCTCTTTTTAAGTTTCTTAATGTGCTATTAGAAAACTTCAAATTGCATGCAAAGTTTTTATTATTTTGATTGGACATCACTGGCCTAGAAGAAATGAAAGCAGAGTATGCTTCTGCTGTCCTTTATGCAATATGTTGGGAAGATTATACCCAGGACTGAACCCTTACCCAAGGGAACCCACTAGAGGATGGGACAGGGAAAAGGGGGAAGGAAGCCAGGTGTGGTGGCGCACGCTTGCAATCCCAGTACTTGGGAGGCTGAGACAGGAGGATCGTAGGTTCACAGCCAGCTCAGCAACTTAGGCCCTCGGCAACTTAGTGAGACCTTGTTTCAAAGCAAAAGAATAAAATTGGTCTGGGGGTGTAGCTTGGAGGTGACTAAAGTTAATAATAATGTAGAGGATACTTGAAAATTTCTAAGAGTGGAGATTTTAAGTGTTCTTACCACAAGGGAGTAAGTTTGTAAAGTAATGCACATGCTAATAAGCTTGATTTAGCCATTCCACAATGTATACATGTTTTAAAACATGTTATATACCATATATTTTATATATTTATGTATACATTTTTCATCTGTCAATTAATAATTAATGGGGCTTGAGATACAGCTCAGTAGTAGAGTACTTGCCTAGCAGATATGAGGTCTTGGGTTCCATCCACGGCACTGGAAAAAAACAAAACCAAAAACCCCACAGAGGTAGAAAGGAAGGTGGAAATTACATAGGTTGGGGGTTCGTAGGTAGGCAGAGGGCATTCCCAGTGGAATATGCCAGAACATGAATTCCTTAAGGGATGGGTCTATGATTCTCCCATCATGCCTTGCATATGGCTGGTACCTGATAGCTATTCCTTCTTTGCAGGGGCTGAGATTGGGGGACAGAAGGGAAACCGGGAACAATGCAAAGGGAGGGTAAACACAAAAGGCTTATTTAGGAAGAGGCGGGTCCTACTGAACCTGGGAACCAGTAGGAGAGAGGTTGTTAGACAGCGTGGCAGCTTTGCATGGATGTGATGGAAGTTGAAGCCATCTTTGATCTTTCCAGGGAATCCAGGGCTCATGTTCCCATGAACAGACCTTTCCTATACACAACATGACTGAAGTAAGACTGGCCATTGACAAAAATGGCAGACCTTGTACATCTGAGGGAACACTGTATGTGATATGAATACCTTGGTAGGTCTAAACACTTATGTCAGCACATCCTTTCATCTCGTGTCTATTCAAATATTTTCTGAGCCCTTATTTGGTACTTCAATCCACACCAGGTATGGGGACTACAGAGATGATTGAGACATCTTCCTTGCCATCCCTTTGAGCCAGGGTGGGCAAACTATATAGCCCAGCAACCAAATTCAGCCTGTTGCTTGATTTGGTAAATAGTGCTTCATGGGAACACAACCATGCCCAATCTTTTCCATTTGTCTGGCTGCTTTTATACCACAATGGAGGAGTGAATGACTTGGCAGAGACTGGATGGCCCACAAAACCTCCAATATTCACTACCTGATGTGATATGATCAGGGCTCTGAGAGAGGGACAGGCAAAGTGTGGAGAAGAAAAGGAGAGAGGTGCCAGGGAAACTTCAAAGGGGGGAACCCCGAGCTGTGTCCTGGAGGCCCATGGGTTGACTGGACAGAGAAGTGGGAGAGGAAAGTGCAAAGAACTCCCCAATAAGAAACAGTTGAATATGTGAACACACAGAGGAAAAGAGTAAATTCTAGAAGCTGCCTCTGGCAGGAATGCAAAGTTCAAGCAGCCCTTGACACCGCCCAGAAACCCTACTTTCATCCTCTAATCCCACCATTCTCCCTTTTTTCTAGATGATGACTTTACACCTTCTCTTTCCTCCTCACACCTCCAACGCCTCTGTTCACACGCTCTGCTGATGACTTCCTCCTTTTTTCCCTGGGAAATCAAGGCAATCACAGGTAAACCTCCGCGTGCTCCCACCAGCAGTCTCCCTCTTCTCTGCAGCTCTAACATTCACCTGCAGACGGGTCGTCCGTCCATATCCTATCCAAGGACGCCCTGCTGCCGGGGGTCAGACCCCACCCATCCTTCCCTACTCAGGGATATGTTTCTCTCAATTGCTCTTTTTTTGCTCATGCATCATCCATTTCTCCATCTCCATGGGACTGGTCCCAAACTTCAAACTTGCCTTATTACCCCTCCCATCCTCAAACACCCTTTAATGTCCCATTCCCCTCCAGCATCACCTTACTTCTCTGTTTCTCCATAGCACATTCATTTGAAAAATGTGTACATGTGCTGCCTCTAGTTCTCTTCTCATTCTTTCCTGAATCTATTACTTCACTCAGGAATGTCTCTCCAGGATGTAGCATGTGGTCACTGGCATGTGTGCCCCTCTCTGCCTCTCCTGAGGAGGACAGCGGAGAGGTCCTGTAGGTTCTGGAGTCACACAAGCAGGGGCCAATCTCAATGCTTCAATATTCATTCATTCTCATCCTCCTCCTCCTCCTCCTTCTTCTCCTTTCTTCTTCCCTCTTCCATCTTCTCTCTCTGGATTGAATCCAGGGGCATTCTACATCTGAGCTACATCCCAATCCTTTTTATTTTTTATTTTGAAACAGGATCTTGCTTTCATTTTCTAGCTGCATGACACTGGTCAGGTCACTTCACTTCTCTGTACCTTAGTTTCCTTAGCTGGAAAATGGGCATAAAAATAGCTTGTATCATTGCTATGAATTCAGTAAACTGTCAAAGGCTCCAAACAGTGACTGGAATATAGTGCAGATTCAGTAAAGGTTAACTATTATATTAATAGCCTTCTCAACATTCCAACTTTGATTAGTTGTACCAATACTTTTTGACATGTCAAGGTTTAAATAACCTCTGTTCTAAAATGATACGGAGTTTTACATGCTTTGCAGATTGCTTATAAGTTGAATCTAAAGCTTGAAGACCAATTAGCATTTATTTTATGATTATATGAGTTCAACCCCCAGTACCACAAAAAAAAAAGAAAAAGATTTAATCATACCACCTGATTCTGCAATGAATACATGCAGAATCAGGTGGTATGATTAAATCTTTTTCTTTTTTTTTTGTGGTACTGGGGGTTGAACTCAGGGGCATTCTACTTCCGAGCTATACCCCCAGCCCTATTTTTTTATTCTTTATTTTGAAACCGAGTCTCACTAAGTTGCGGAGTGCCTCACTAGGTAGCTGAGGCTGGCTGCGAACCCGGATCCTCTGGTCTCAGCCTCCCGAATGCTGGGATTACAAGCATGCGCCACCATGCCCGGCTTGTATGATTAAATCTTGATAGAAAGGAATATAATACTATTTCACTAAACTCACATTATTATTGGTTGGAGGAAGTTCAACTACACTTTTTTTTTCTTATATTCCATCACATTGCTCAAAATCATGCTACATTTTAATTTGCTTCATATTTGACCCCAAACTTCTTCTACAGGTGTTCTTTATCCCTCTGAGGTTTCTCATTGCTTTGCCTCTGACAGAAAGTAGAAATACAGTCTTAAAAATTTTACAGTAAACCAGGTATAGTGGTGCACACCTGTAATCACAATATTTAGGAGGCTGAGACAAGAGGGTCACAGATTCAGCTGCTAGCCTCAGCAACTTAGCAAGACTCTGTTCCAAAATAAAAAGGGCTGAGGATGTGGCTCAGAGGTAGAATGTACCTGGCTTCAAACCCCAGTACTCCTTCCACTCCAACTTTACAGTAAGATCATCAAGACCCCTAATTTTCCTGTTAAATGGTCAATTTCAGGCATAGTACTCTGAGGATCTGCTGTTCAACTGTCATCCTGGCCTGGTTTCATTTTTTCTCAGCTCCAATATCTGCCTCTTTGTTGAATTCTTTTTTATCTTTGCTGGAGTGCATCCTCAAATAATTTTTTTCTCAGAAAGTTATGTGGAAAGAAAAACTTCTGTGTCTTTGCATAGCTGAAAATGATTTTATATTGTGCTTTCAATTTTTCTCCTTCTACTTAAACCGTGACTCCCACTGCCCTCTATTAAAAATGATCTTGATATGTTAGTGAAGTAATTACGAAATCCAGTAGAAAATTTCAATCCTATTCATTTCTGTAGAATTTGACATCATGGATAACCCCAGGATTCTGAAAACTCTCTATTCCCATGGTTCTTGGGACACTGTTTTCTTTGTCCTTTTCTGCTCTCTCTCCTTTGGGCTTTTGCCTCCTCCACAACCCTTCAATGCTGATATTTTCTGATGTCTCATCTCTGCCCATTGAAGGTCTTTCTCTACATGGGCTTTCTGAAATAGCTCATGTAGCACTATGGTTTCAGCTGCCATGTATGTGTTGAAACACAGCACTAACTAAATGTCACATAAGAATTTTGAAGTTAGTCTGTCCCAACCTTAATTCATTCTATCTTACATCATCCAAAGGCTGTTTCTGCTCCTGTGGTTGTTGTCTTGTTTCATCCACTCAACTCTCCTCATTTTTTTTAGGTACTAGGGGCTAAACCCAGGCACTGTACCTCTGAGCTACACCCCCAGCTCTATTTTTTTTTTTTTTTTTGCGGTACTGGGGGTTGAACTCAGGGGCATTCTACCTCTGAGCTATACCCCCAGCCCTATTTTTTATTCTTTTTTATTTTGAAACCGAGTCTCACTAAGTTGCAGAGTGCCTCACTAGGTAGCTGAGGCTGGCCGCGAACCCGGATCCTCTGGTCTCAGCCTCCCGAATGCTGGGATTACAAGCATGCGCCACCACGCCCGGCTCCCCAGCTCTATTTTTTATTCTTTATTTGAAGCAGGGTCTCACTAGGTTAAGGAGGGCCTCACTAAGTAGCTGAGCTGGCTGCAAACCCGGATCCTCCTGTCTCAGCCTCCCGAGGACTGAGATTACAAGCATGGGCCACCACACCCGGCTCCAAATCTCCCCATTTAAGAACTGTGGCCTTATCCTCAACATTTCCCCTTTCATATCCCTTGACCAGTTGCCCAAAGCTTGCAATATCTATATCAGAAATGCCTCTGGAATGTCATCATCTTCTCTCTGCTCCCTTAATTCAGATCCTTGATATTCTTCACTTGATTACTGAATGGCACCTGTGCCCCCAGCCTCTCTTGTCCATCTGCCCTTTGCTCAGCTAGTTATCCCCCACTCCAAATCTGTAACCATGCCTTTTTCTACTTAAGGACTTAGCTGGCTCCATTTCTGCTCACAAAATAATGCTTAAACTCTTGCCTCCCTATTTACATTGTCAATCTCTTCTCTCACCTTTAATCCAGCACATTCTACACCTTCAGCCACAGAGGCTCCTGAGAACTCCCATCTCCAACCCTCACACACTACCGTCTTCTTAGCCCTATGCTTTGGTAGTTACTGTTTCTTTCCTAATTTCCTCAGAGTACCCTGTTAATAACTCGTGTGTGTGTGTGTGTGTGTGTGTGTGTGTGTGTGTGTGTGTGTGTATGTGTGTTAGTTATTTGGGATCAAACCCAGCGGCACTCTACTACTGAGCTATATCCCTAGCCTCTTTTATTTTTTTTATTTGGAGAAAGGGTCTTGCCAAGTTGCCCAGGCTGGTCTTGAACTTGCCATCCTCTGTCCTCAGCTTTCCCCATATCTGGGATTAGAGGTGGCTTAACTTTTTATCATACTCATTGTTGCTGTGTATTTTCATCTTCCTCTGTGACTGTGCTGAGTCCTGGGAAGCCAGGTGTATGCTTTACTTACTGGCATCCTCAGCACCAGGCACAGGTCTTACCATTAGAAGGCACTTCCGTAGATACTGAGGGAAAATGAGGACAGAACCTTGGAAAATGATACATCCAGGGAGCAGGAAGAGGAGCCCTGAGGAGGGTCGTATGAGGGTAACATGAACCTTTTAGAGTCACCAAGTCTAGGGGAGAACATCTCAGGGAGATAGGAGAATGCTGCTGGGAGGTTATAGGAGACAAGGCTGTGAACAGGTCGGTGATCTGGAGACTTAAAGGTCTCTAGACACGTCCAGGACGAATAGGGAGTCAGTGAGCCTGGAGTGGCCTGGGAAGAGGGGTGGGGAGGAAGCGGCTCTTCCTCACCTGACCTCCCCAGCATTTGACATCAACCCGTCCGTATTTGTTGAATCACTTTCCCTTCTTTGGTTTCTATGATGCAACATTTTAACATCTCCTCAGATTCCTTCAAGGGCTCCTCGTTCTCTCCTGCCCTTTAAATGTCAAGGTTTCCAGGATTCTGTTTTTAGCTCCTGTCTCTGCTTAATCCATACACTCTCCCATTCCTGATGATTTCAGTGACGCCGCCTCCCTCTGACCCTTGGTCCTTATCTCTCGCCCAGGACCCTTCCTGAGCCTCAGATCCATAGTGAGTTCTGCCCACTGGACATGTAGAAGCCCCAAAGGTACAACAACCTCAACATTTCTGAAAACTCATCTCCACCCTAAAAATCTGCCCCCAAACTTCCTTCTCTATCAACTATACCCATGCCCTTTCCTCTTTTCTAATCACTTTTAAAGTCCTGTCAATTTTGTCTCTTTAGTCATCTAAAGTTCATCCTCTCTCTTTCCAATCTCACTACCACTGCTTAAATTCTGGTCCTAAAATTTCTCAGATGCATTATTTCAATCTCCCCAAGCCCATCTTTCTTTCCTTTTCCCCTTCCCCTCCCTACCTTCCTTCCTTGAAGTACTGGGGATTGAACCCGTGTTCATTTCTGCCCCAGAGAAGGAGCACATACCACCTAACAAGCTCCCAGGTGAAGCAGTCCTTCCTAGAGGAACCAGCCATGCGCTCTGCCCTACCCCATTTAGGACAGATAATTTTGCAGACTTAGACTCATCATCCTCTTTGTTCAGAGCACTTAACTCAGCTTCCCACTCTGTTTCTTTCTTTCTTTTCTTTCTTTTTTTTTTTTTTGTGGCACTGGGGATGGAACCCAGGGCATTATACCTCCGAGCTATACCCCCAGCCCTATATTTTATTCTTTATTTTGAAACTGGGTCTCACTAAGTTGCAAACCCAGATCCTCTGGTCTCAGCCTCCCAAATGCTGGGATTACAAGCGTGCGCCACCACGCACTCTGTTTCTGAGTGCACACCTGCCTGTCTTCTCCACTCTAGCCTCAGCTCTGTGGGAGCAGGAGCCATGACCGTCTCAATTCACCATTCTGTGCACACCTCCCAGCCTGGTGTCTGTCTGATGGTGGGCTCTCATCAAACAGTAGAAGAAAGGGAGGGAGAGGGGTCTTCCAAGAGCTGGTTAGATAGACCGAAGGAAATAATATAATGCTTTGAGCAGAGCATTATGGTGGAGTCCTGGCATGTTTTAGGAGCACAGAATAGCAGCAATTAACTCATAGGGGTGGGGGTCAGGTGTGAAGGAATCAGCAAACACCTCCAAGAAGATGAGTAGGCATCGGCTGTGCAAATAAGGAAGAAAGTGGCATTCTGGCAGAGGGAAGGGCTTTATACAGAGGTGTGAAAGAGCTTCCTGAGAGAATTGAGTGACGTTGGTGTGACTAGGAGTGAGGGGATCTTGTGGAGAAATAGCAAAGAGGAGGCTGGACAGTTGGAACTCAGACAATGGAGGAGCTGGCCTATTTCCTGTGGAATTGGAGCATACTGAAAAGAGACAGAGAAGAGTTTTAAGCAGAGAAACAGTATGATCAGATTTGCTTTTTGTTGTTGTTGTAGGATACTGGGGATTAAACCCAGGAGTGTTCAACCTCTGAGATACACCCTCAGCCACCTGATCCTCCTTTTTATTTTTTATTTCAAAACAAGGTCTCACTAAATTGCTGAAGCTGATCTCAAACCTATAATCCTCCTATTTCAGCCCCCCAAGTACTGGGATAATAGGAATGTAGCACTACACCCAGCCAAATTTGTGTTTTTGGTTTTTTTTTAATTTTGGGGGCAACTAGAACTCTCTCATATATGGCTGCTGGTGTTATAAAATGGTATAAGTACTTTGGAAAGCTATTTGTCAGTTTCTTATAAAGTAAGGTAAGTATAAACTTATCCAACAAACTGGTAAGTCTACCTTGGTATTTACCTAAAAGAATTCAAAATGTAATATCAAAAAAATTGTGCAAAAATATTCATAACAACTTTTTTTTTTTGTACTGAGCCAAAACTGAAAATAATTGAATTTTCTGTCAATAGGTAAATGGAAAAAGAAATTATGGTACTATATTCCCAACCAGTTGGGTACTACTCACCAATATAGGGGATAAATTCAATAACCTCAATGAACCTCACAGATGTTATATGGAGCTAAAGAATTCAGACACAAGCCAGGTGCAGTGGCACACACCTGTAATCCCAGTACTTGGGAGACTGAGACAGGAAGATTGCAGATTCAAGGCTAGCCTCAGCAACTTAGTAAGACACTCTCAACTTAGCAAGACTCTGTCTCAAAATAAAAAAAGAAGCCAGGCATGGTGGCACATGCTTGTAATCCCAGTATTTGGGAGACTGAGACAGGAGGATCGCAGGTTCAAGACTAGCCTCAGCAATGCAGCAAGATTCTCAGCAACCTAGGGAGATCCTGTTTCAAACAAAAAATAAAAAAAACAGGATGAGGGTATAGCTTGGAGGTAGAATGCCCCTGGGTTCAATCTTCAGTCCAAAAAAAGAAAGAGAATCCAGACACAAAATAATCCATACCATATGATCCCATTTGTCCATACAAGAACAGGCAAAACTAATCTACAGGGATAGAAATCAGGACAGCATTTGCCTCTGGATGTCAGGGGCCTGACTGTAAAGAATCATGAGGAAACTTTTTGGGGCAATGGAAATGTTTTAAATCTTGATTGAGTTAGTGGCTCTGTTCACATCCATCAAACTGTACACTTGTAATGTGTGTGAATTATTGTTCGCAAATTATACATCAATTAAAAAAGTACCAGAGATGGGCGTGGTGGCGCACGCTTGTAATCCCAACATTTGGGAGGCTGAGACGGGAGGATCCGGATTCTCGGTCAGCCTCAGCTACCTAGTGAGGCATTCCACAACTTAGTGAGACCCTGTTTCAAAATAAAGAATAAAAAATAGGGCTGGGGGTATAGCTCGGAGGTAGAATGCCCCTGAGTTCAATCCCCAGTACCGCAAAAAAAAAAAAAAAAAAAAAAAAAAGTACCAGAAAATAAATACTGAGAAAGGAGGATGGCAGATTCAAGGCCAGCCTCAAAAACATAGCAAGAACCTATTTCAGATTTAAAAATAACAATGATGATGATGATGATCTGGGTATGGTGGCACAGACCTGTATTTCTAGTACTTGGTAGGTTGAGACAGGAGGATTGCCAGTTCAAGGCCAGAGAGTAATAATTTAGCAAGACCTTGTTTCAAAATAAAAAGTAAAATAGGGCTGGGGAATTTGCTCAGAGCTAGAGAACCCCTGGGTTTAATCTCCAGTACAATAAATAAATAGGGCTAGGGATATAGCTCTGAGATAGAATGCCTCTGGGTTCAATCCCCAGTACTTCAAAGAAGGAAGGTAGGGAGGGGAAGGGGAAAAGGAAAGAAAGATGGGCTTGGGGAGATTGAAATAATGCATCTGAGAAATTTTAGAACCAGAATTTAAGCAGTGGTAGTGAGATTGGAAAGAGAGAGGATGAACTTCTAGATGATTAAAGAGACAAAATTGACAGGACTTTAAAATGATTAGAAAAAGAACTGTTCACGAAATTGAAACTCAGTCAGTAAGGTGGAAGAAGACTTCCGTGGCACACAGCTTTAATCCTAGTACTTGAGAGACCAAGACAGGAGGGTTGCAAGTTTGAGGTCAGTCTCAGCAACTTAGCAAGACCCTCACCAATTTAGAGAGACCTTGTTTCAAAATAAAAAACAAAAAAAAAAGACTGGGTGTGTAGCTTGGAGGTAGAATGTCCCTGGGTTCAATTCCTAGTATGAGAGAGAGAGAGACAGATAGAGACACAGAGAGAGGAAGAGGAGGAAGGAAGGGGAAGGGGGAAAGGAAGAGGAAGAGGAAGAGGGAGAGGGGGGAAGAAGAGAAGAAGAGAGATCTCCAGCATTTAGCAGTTCCTCTGTTCACCCCCATATGTAAGTACTAAGAAAAAAATTCCAAATAAACATATATCCCAGATTTTAATTTGAGGGAGAAGGGTGATATCCCCTGAGGTAGCCTAGAGGATTCAATGGTGACATCAGACAGCATATGAAAGACCCTAAGGCGGTGCATTGAAGTCTCATTGGGTGACTTTCACCTGGCAAATTTACTAAGTTAAATTAGTTTTGTCAATCACAAGATTGAGTCAACCTTAGCAAGATGAGCTAAATGATGCTAATCAAATCCACAGGACAGAAAAAACAGGGCCCAGACACCTGCAAGCTGGTCAGCAACTGTAAGCTATGTGGAATCAAGGTAACGATGCAGGACCTTGAGGGGATTCCAACCAGGCCATGAGAAAGCCCAGTGGACCCCAACACACACACACACACACACACACACACACACACACACACACACACACACACACCAGTACCAAAGCAAGCACTTGTCTCCAAGTACCACAAAGTTCAGGCTTACAGAGTCTAAGACAGTCATTGCAAATTTGTAGTTCTCTGGCTTCTCTTCTCTGGGTCCTGGGGCCAACTGCCCCACTCCCAGCCACACAACTTTTCTATAAACAAGGTGTTGAATAACGGCTATTGGATTACAACTGTGTTCTGAACTTGCCTCCCTAATCTTACAAAGCAGGTGACCTTGACTAAAGTATTGGATTCTTCTAATTCTACATTTACAATGTTTATTCCCATAAGAACCAATACCACCTATATCAATTCCCTAAGGCTGCTATAAAAATCACCACAAATTTGGTGGCTTAAAATAACAGGAATTTACTCTCTCATAGCTCCAGAGGCCCAAAGTCCAAAAATCGAGGTGTCAGTAGGGCTGGGCTCCCTCTCAAGGCTCTGCAGGGGGGCAGTCCATCCCCTGCTTCTTCTAGCTTCTGGTGGCTCCAGATGTCCCTTGGCTTGCCTCTGTGACCACGGTCACACTGCCAACTCCTATGTATGTCAAATCTGCCTCTGCCTCTCTCCTATAAGAACACTCTTATGGTATTTATGGTCCATCTGACAATCCAGAATTATCTCAAGTTCCTTAATTTAATCACACCTGCGAAGACCCTTTTTCCAAATAAGGTAACATTCATAGGTTCCGGGGATTTGACATGGATATGTTTTCTGGGGGTTAGGGGGGTCAATTTTTTGGCTTACCATGTCACTATTTGTGGATTTTGATGACTGGGGCCTTGTCTGTTTTGGCATGTCCTCAGTGTCTCACATATGAATGGGAATTAATTAACAGATAAATTAAGGGTGTGTGTGTGTGTGTGTGTGTGTGTGTGTGTGTGAGTGAGTGTGTGTGTGTAGGTATACACACTGGGGATTGAACTTAGAGCATTCTACCTCTGCACTATACCCCCAGCCCTATTTTTTTTTTAAAATTTGAAACAGGGTCTCACTTAGTTGTGATCTCACTAAGGGCCTCTGTTTGTTGCTGAGGCTGACTGTGAACCTATAATCCTCCTGTCTCAGTCTCCCAAGTACTGAGATTATAGGCATGAACCATCATACCCGGCTAAGGTAATTTTCTTCTTATTTTTTTGTACTGGAGACTGAACCCAGGGGAATTTCACCCCACAGTCCTATTTATTTTTTGTTTTGAAACAGGGTCTTGCTAAATTGCTATGGGTCTCCCTCCCTATGTTGCTAAGGCTGGCCTTTAACCTTCGATCCTCCTGTCTCAGCCTCCCAAGTACTGGGATTATAGGTGTGCACCACTGCACCTGACTAAATTTAAGGTACTAATTTCCACATTCTCAGGCACTTTACTACTACTATTCCTCTAAAAGACAACCCCAAACTTTTATTACCATAGGCTGCTCGAGCACATGAATGGTGTGCATGGTTCAATGTGAACTACCTTTAATGTAGAATCCATCTCTTCAGGCCAACCTGTTAGTTGTAATTACACCGAGCATTATCTTTAGGTACAGTATCAAACAGTCTCACGTGATTATCTTTTGTTGTACCTGTTCAAATCCTTTCTACCTTTTGAGGCCCACCTGATGTTCCACCTTCATGATGTTTCCTTACCTTCTGCCTGTTCTTGCCATCTTGCTTCCTTTGAGGTCTTCCTGCCCTGCCTGTGGCTAACATTTCTGCCTGAGACTTGATAAACTCTTCCTGAATGAAATTTTCTTTTTCAAATAAGGCTCAATGTATACAATATGCAACGTTGTTGGAATTCTGTTAGATTAACTGTTGCCTGATGCATGAGAGGAGAAACAGAATGAATGAGTTCAAGCCAAAGAAGACAATTCTCCACTATGAGGCAGGACAGGGCCATCCATTTTCTTGGAGGGCCCTAGAGGAGAGAGGACTTTGGGCTAACTAATTTAGATGAGCATCTCCTGGAGGATGAGGTGTTTAACATTCAGTTAGAAGGGAAAGTTCTTTTACGTAACTGGTAAGACAGGAAGTAGAGGTGGTTTTCTATCAAGACATAAGGCATTGCTTTTCAGCAAGGAAAGTTAAAGAGCCAGCTCCTCCTCACTGCCAGGATTTGTTGGGGGAATCTGTATAGACAAAATATAGCCCTGCTCTCAAAATGTATGTGAATATATGAAAACAGAACCCCAGGACATCAGAAGACTCAGATCTAACCCTAACACCACTAAACCATACACTTAAAAATGGTTAAAGGGTAGGGCATGGTGACACACACCTATAATCCCAGTCCTTGGGAGGCTGAGTTAGGAGAATCTCAGGTTCGTGGCCAGCCTCAGCAACTTAGCAAAGCACTCAGCAACTTAGTGAGACCCTGATTCAAATTAAAAAAAAAAAAATAGAATAGGGCTGGGGGTGTAGCTCAGAGGTAGAACACCTCTGGGTTTAATCACAGCACACACACACACACACACACACCTAAAATATTAAATTTTATATCATATCAATTTTACTACAATTAAAACTAATTTGAAAGTCATTTATTTATGTTATATGAAAAAAGTCTGAAAGGATAGACACAAAAATGGATAATAACTGTCTCTAGGTAGTAGGATTAGAGACAATCTTTTCTTATTACTAAAAAGGATAAATTCTATCACTTATGTGCAATTACTTGAATAATAAAAGTACTTAGTAAGCTGTGCATAAAACTTATACCTAGGGTGGCAACAGTATGTTACTACAAACAAAATCTGGCATCGAACCATATATGTCAGCAGCTATACGCCTGAAACTTCCCATTGAGCGCGATCACTTTCAATGGATTCAACTCCCAAGGACGTGGACAAGAGTCCTTTAATCTAAATATAGGAGGATTCAGGTTTCCTTCCTGTCTTTTCTTTCCATTCCTTTTCTTTTTCGTGGTACTGGGGATTAAACCCAGGGGTGCTCTACCACTAAAGTTACACCCCTAGTCCTTTTATTTTTTATTTTGAAATGGGTCTCACTAAGTTGCTGAGGCTGGTCTCAAACCTGTGAGCCTCCTGTCTCAGTCTCTTAAGTACCAGAATTGCAGGCATGCATCACCATACCTGGCTAGGGTTCAGGTTTCTAAATGCAGACTCACCTGAAAATCTAGAGGCAACCTGTACGCAGGCCAATCATACCACATATGAACAAGTCTCTGCATAATTCTGATTATGATGTATCATTTGATAATGTGGCATCTTTTGACGCAGATCAAGTTACAGAGCTGTCTACAGTGTATAATTAAGGGTTTTAGATAGACTAAGATTTTCTCCTGCCAAATGCCACTCACCTATGCTTGATTCTTCCAACAAATATAACTGAAGTATAATTTGTAAAGCCAGCTCATGGTGTGAATTATTTTGTCCTGCTGTTTTAAGGTACTGCATGGCTTAGAAAAGTAAGAGAAATTATTCTGGGATCCCTGAACCACAAAGCCTAATCCCACTATTGGACAGGAAGGATGCCAGGACCCAGAAAAAATATAGGCACTTGTTCAAAGTTATACTCCATGTTTGGTGGAAAAGTTAAGACTAAACTCCAGAAACCCTGATGCCTTAGTCTCGTGCTTCTTTTCAAAACTTGGAATGCAGGCACACCTTGGAGATATCCAGGTTTCGGTTCTTGGCTAGCATGCCATAACTTAGCAAGACACTTTGAAAATAAAAAATAAAAAAGGACTGGGTATGTATCTCAGTGGTTATAATACCCCTGGGTTCAATCCCTAGTACCACCACACACACACACACACACACACACACACACACACACACGCTATGTTTACACTAAACTATAATCCTATGATCTAATAGGTGTGATATATTATATATATACATATATATATATTTGGGGGGGGTGCTGAGGATTGAACCCAGGGGCATTCTTCCTCTGAGCTACAACCCCAGCCCTATTTTATTTTATTATTTTGAAACAGGGTCTCACTAAGTTACTAAATTGCTGAGGGTGGCCTGGAACCTGCCATCTTCCTGTCTTAGCCTCCCAAGAATGAGATTACTAGGATTACAAGAGTGTGCAACTGCTGGGCATGGTATTGCACACTTGTAATCCCAGTATTTGGGAGGCTGAGACTGGAGGATCCAGGTTTGTAGCCAGCCTCAGCTACTTAGTAAGGCACTCTGCAACTTACTGACACCCTGTTTCAAAATAAAGGATAAAAAATAGAATTAGGGGTATACCTCAGAGGTAGAAAGCCCCTGGGTTCAATCCCCAGTACCACAAAAAACAAACAAACAATCAAAAACAAGAGTGTGCAATCATGCCCAATTTATAATCTTTAAAAATGTACAAAATTTAAAATACTGCTAAAAATGCTAGCTATCATCTGAGTTGTTGGAAAAATGGTGCCAATAGACTTGCTCCACACAGGGTTGCCACAAACCTTCAATTTGTAAATAATAATAATAATAATAATAATAATAATAATAATAATAATAATAATTCTGCCAGGTGCAATAAAGTCAAGTGCAAGAAAACATCTTTGGAAAAGATAGAACTAGTAATAGTGAAAATGTGGTACAACTAGGCAAGGCTTTTTCTCCAACCTTTGTCTACAAACCAGCCATACTGTTTCTCCCTCTCTTGCCCCTCAATGACAACTTCTACAGTGTCCATAGCTATCCAGTCACTCACAACAACCACCTCACTTAAGCTTAATTTTCAGGTACTAAAAATAATCTCATCTGGCCAGGTGTGGTGGTACATGCTTATAATCCCAGTACTTGAGAGGCTGAGACAGGAGGATCACAGGTTCATGGCCAGCCTCAGAACTTAGTGAGGCTTTCTGCAACTTAGTGAGACTCGTTTCCAAATAAAAAATACAATAGGGCTGGGGTATAGCTCAAAAGGAGAATGTCTCTGAGTTCAATCCCCAGTACCCTCCTTCCCAAAAATCATCTGAAGCTGAGCTGGTGGTGCACACCTATGATCCTAGTACTTGGGAAGCTGAGAAAGGAGGACTGCAGGTTTGCAGCCAGCCTCAGCAACTTAGTGAGACTCTGTTTCAAAATAAAAAATAAAATAAGGCTAGGGGTATAGATCAGAGGTAGACTAACCCTGGGTTCAATCCCCATACTCTGCCCAGGGAATCAACTCTCTTTGAATGTCTAGTCTTTTATTCACACAGGCCACTTGTGGGCAATGCTGATCACATCAGTTCTACCCTATTTTTATTTATTTATTTATTTATTACAAATTTTGATGGATTATACTGGGCTGGTTTTTTTTTTATTAAACAGAAAATTTAATTATGTACCCTAATTATCAAATGTTCTCTGTGCATCCATTTTTTCAAGAACTTGGGAGTTCATCTCACTGACTCTGGTTTCTAAAACACAGAAGCCCTGGGGTCAAATAGAAAAGTAGAACTAAAGTCTAACTAAGCAGAGTCCTTAATAAAATTCTAGGTATCAAGGCATGAAAAGATTCCCGCATCCCCAAAAGAAGTCGAGATGAAAGAGAAGGAATCAGAGAACTTTTAGCATACATAGGCTATTCAAATTATAGGTGTACCATCAATCCTAGCCCAGAAGATTGCATAAAATTGACATGAAGCCTGGTGTAAGACTTGTGCCTAAACCGATGTGGTGGAATTACTCCCTATTTTAGCATTTTCAGAAGGATCCCATCCACGCTGCGCGCAATAAATGCAGGTACATTTGAAGCACATAATTCCTGTTTCACTCTCCTCTCCATCAAGATCAGTGTGGTGTCTTTTAGGCTGGGGACGTGTGAGGCTGAGGAAGAATCTCAGCTTCGTCATCTGCTCCCTGCGCTTGGAGAGCACAGTGCGGATTCCTTTGCGTCTGTAGGGAAAGCCACCTCGGATCACCCATAAGGCCTTTTCGCTTTGGGTAATATCGTCTCGGTCTCTTTCCTTGACGTCTCGAGGTGGGGACTGTTCATCATCAGAATCTTCGGAGTCTTTGGAATCTTCCCAACCTTCCCATTCTTCCAGATTCTCAGAATCTTCGAATTCTCCCAGATCTTCCTGCTGAGGGGACCCCGGTTTGGCAGCAGGATCCAGAGTCAGGTTGCGAAGGTCCTTTGCTAGCATTTCTGAGGAGCCTGGCTGAGAGTCCCCTGAATCCGCTGCGGAGTTTTCTTCCTCCAGCATGGCAGAAACTTGCAGGGTGACGTTTGGGTAGAAAACTCTCGAAGGGTTCATGGTGAGTTGTCCCAGATAGGCAGAGCCCTCAAAAAACCTCCAAAGTAGCCTGCAAAAAAATTCTAAAGCCCAGAGAGAGCCTGAAGCCCAGGACTCCCAGCAATGGTGATGGTGAAAGGAACTCTGGTTTTGTTTTTGTTTATTTGGTTCTGGGGATTGAACCAGGGGCATGCTACCTTTGAGCTACACCCCCAGCCTTTATTTATTTGTTTATTTATTTATATTTTGAAACAGGGTCTCGCTAAATTGCTGAGGCTGGCCTTGAACCTGCAATCCTCCTGTCTCAGTCTCCCAAGTACTGGGATTACAAGCATGTGCCACTGTGCCCTGTATTAGAAAGTGGGAATACTTACCTCTTAGCATCATCACAAGATACCCCATTTCACATGCTGTTACAGGAACCCTGGCCATTGTTTGCAGGGAGGAGGTCTTCTTATGGGAAAGCCTTGGAACTGTACAAAGAGGAAGGAGCTGCAGGGAGAATCCTGGGGGAGGAGATCTACCCATGGGCTACTGGGAAAGGGAGAGCTGCCTCCAAAGACAAAGCTCTCACTATATGGAATGTCAAGAATACTGAGGAATAGCTTCTGAGGGTAGCTGTTTCCCAGGGACCAACTAGATTGGGCATGCCTGCCTAAGACAAAATCCCTTTCACCTGCTGAGTGGCCTTTTCTTTTTTCTGGGCCCCAAGGTCCCACGTATAAAACAAGGGGATAATGAAAATTTGTCATTTTTGGCTGCCTAGAACTGGGAGTATCCCTTTTATTTGGAAGACTCCCAAGCTAGGTGACTGGCGAGCCCCCTCTCCCCCATTAAGGAAGTCCACTGGGGATGGGGCATGTAGTCTCTCTCTCTCTCACTCATCCTACCATGTAGCTACAATAGGTCATCCAAGGCCTTTGAATTTTTAATGAGAATGCAAAAGCCTAGCTGGGGTGGAATGAGAAATCGAGGGACCCGTCATTTCAGAGAGGTATGGCAGTGCCCAGAACCCAGAGCCCAACACTGGGCACTCGCTCTCCAACACTTTATAATCCTGCAGAAACACCATGCTCTCCTATCGTAGACATGTTAGTTTAGCTCGCAACCCCTACTTCCATTCCTCTCTTCCTTGTCTCCCTCAACTCCTGAGGCCAGAAAGCAAAATACTTGAATTCTCAAACTCACTGGCATGAAGAAATGGTCATGTGATACAGTTTTAATTAATGAAATAAAGGAATAAGTTTCTTCCTCAATCTGAAGGGAAAAGCTGGAGATGAAAAGACTTGAATACTTCACCTTCCTCCTTCTTCCCAGCAGAGACACAGATGAAATGCCATCCATGACCATGAGGAACAAAAATATTAAATAGAACCTCAGCCTCTGGTGACCTCCTTGAGCATCAAGATGAGCCCAGGACTGCTGTCTCTAGAGCTACTACACAATGAAAATAAGCCATGGCTCTTCAGATTTTCCGTTACTCTCAGATAAACATATTCCTTCCTGATATACTTTTCAATAAACTCAATAAAAATTGAGTTGAGAAGAATATTTACATTTGTAAAATACTTTGTAGTTAATATACTGTGGTAGCTGCTTAAGTCCATCAGGGTTTCTGTTGCTTACCATCCAAAACTGATGAGTACCACAAGCTCTTAAGGTCTCCTCCAGCTCTAATGTTCTATTTTTATAATATACAGACATATATATATATATATATATATATATATATATATGTGTGTGTGTGTGTGTGTGTGTGTGTGTGTGTGTGTGTATACACACATATATATGTATATATATGTGTATATATATATGTGTATGCTCTAATGTTCTATTTTTATAATACACACACATATATATATGCATATATATATATGCTCCTTTTTAGTATGCAAACTCACATCACCCACAGCTTATATAATTCAACCAAAAAGAAGAGCAATCATCTCGTGCTCAGTTTTACCTGAGATGGTCCATCACTGAACCATGTCCCCTACTTCCTCCTGCCTCTGTCTGATGCATCCTCCAAGGCCAAAGGCCAGCCCTCCCACCTGAGGCCACCTAGCCTAGCACTACATCCTATAATTCCCTACTTGACAACGTGGCTGGCTTATAGTTTTCAGAGGCAGATAGAGTCCTGCTAACTGCACACAATCTGAGTCTGGTATGGTACATTTAGAAAACATTTTGTAGTTTAGAAATAGAAGCATTTGTTGTAACCATCCTAGGTAAACAGGGCAAGTATAAGATCTCTGACATTCACAGAAATGATGTGCTGCAGGTTACAAAGATAATAAATAAGAGCACTATATGGCTGAGAAAGTATAGAGAGGGGGATATGCACTATGCTCTGAACTTGGAGTCAGGAAGCACAGGTTCTACGTGCCAGTTCTGCTACTAACGAGTAGCTTGATTGTGAGCAAGTCCTATATCTTTCTGGGTCTAGTTCCCTCACCTATACAATGTGGATCCTGGATGTATTAGTTATCTTGGGCAGCTGTAACAAAACAAGATAGAATGGGTGGCTTAAACAACAGAAATTAATTTTCTCAAAGTTCTGGAAGCTGAGCTAGGTAAGGTGGTGTATACCTGTAACCCCAGTACATGTGGAAGCAGAGACGGAGGATTACAGGTTCAAGGCCAGCCTCAGCAACTTAGCAAGACCCTCAGCAAGCTAGTGAGACCGTTTCAAAATGAAAAGAGTTTGGGGTGTAGGTTGGGTTTAATCACCAGTACCAAAAAATAAAAAATAAAAAAGGTGGGGGATAGGCTGAGATAGTGGCATTACAGGTTCACAGCCAGACTCAGCAACTTAACAAGGCCCTTAGCAATTTAGCAAGATCTTATTTCAAAATAAAAAATAGGGCTGGGGGTGTAGTTCTGAGGTAGAATGCCCCTGGGTTAATACCCAGTACCACAGGGGGAAAAAAAAGTCCTGGAAGCTGAAAGTCCAAGGCCAACACAGTCAGGTTCTGGTAGCGGCTCTTCCTGGCCTGTGGACAGCTATCTTCTCATGTCTTCACATGGAGGAGTGAGAGATTGATCTTTCTCTCTTCCTCTTCTGAGCCACAGCACTAGTGCTCATTTAACCTTAACTACCTGTTGTTAGCTACAGTCACATTGGGTGTTAAGAGTTTGGACACATGCATTCTGGAGAGACACAATTCAGTTCAAAGCACAGGACATGGTCTTTGGAGTTCTTTCTACCTGTTACCCCAAGTCTAGAACAATGATGATGCTCATAATTATCTGTCAGGTGTGTAATTCTACTTTGCCTCTTTGATTCAAGAAAATGCCCAAGGCTCCTTCTAAATCATTAGATAGGGAGAACTTGGGGGAATTATATGAATGTTTTTCCCCTCCCAAAGGCAATTAACAAACTAAAGATAATCTTTGACCAAAGCAGGTCTCTCCTAAGCTGGAGCCTTAATTTTTTTTTTTTCCTTCTTCAAAAAGTATGCATTTAACGGTTACTTTTGTTCTTTAGGTGTGGCATGCAATTTCTGCCACTATATCTAGAAAGAACATAATGGTGACTGTCAATTGGAGATAGGTTTTAGATCACAAGCCTACAGCTAACTTTTCTAACAGCCACGAACATTATGGAGCAATTGTGGCCTTTCACCAAAGCACAAAGTACCTTGTCATTCCTACTTCATCCTGAACCAGCTGAAAGTGCTGTGTTAGAGTGTCTTTATGGTCAGAAGCAAACTCTGGTGGGGAGAGCTGACACATCTCAGGTCAAATATAACTACTCCAATCATAATCAACTAAGACTTCTCCAGAAATATCATTTTTGCTTTAATATACTTATCATCAAAGTATTTTGAGCCCTTAATACAATACCAAAAAAAAAAAAAGCACAAAAACACCCCCACCAAAACAAAAAACCCCAAAGATGACTGTAACAGTCTCTGAGGTATTGCTGCATATAGACTTTCTGAGACCTTTAGGAGTACGATGATGTGAATTTGTATAACTTTGTTTACATCTCCTTTTGGATGATATATTCCATAACTGCTCAGAGACATGAAATTTTCTCTTTGTGTTAGTAATTTCAAACCCAAATCTAACTTTCATGTCTAGTACAATCTTTGTCTTCATTTGACTCAAACTATTCTATAAACTGGGAAGATGCTGAGTTTTCTGTATTGATCCTATAGGGAAGTGGTTCTCAGCTGGAGGTGATTTTGCACCCCAGGGGGACACTTGGAAATTGCTGGAGACGTTTTTGGTTGTCACAACTGGAAAGGGGAGGGTAGGGATCATACTACTGACATCTGATGAGTAGGTGCCAGGGACACTGCTAAGCGTCCTACAATGCTCAGGACAGCCCCACAATGAAGAATTACCTGGCCCCAAATGCTTATTATGTTAGAATGAGAAATCCTGTCATAGAATCTCAAGATGCAAAGAGTGTGGTCCTTAGTAGCTTCTAGGTTTGGAAAGGAAGAGTTGTTATATTAGTGGTTTAAAAATTTCTGACTTGACTTTGGGGATGGCAGACACTGATGAAAAGGTAGGTTGTCTTTGCCATACCAACCCACAATGCCAGTATGCCAATACAGGGTCTTTCCTTTCCTTTCTTTCCCTTTCTTCCTTCCTTCCTCTCTCCCTTCTTTCCTCCCTCCCTCCCTCCCTTCCTCCCTCCCTTCTTTCTTTCCTTCTTTTGTAGGCATCCCGTCTGTGAATTTCCATTTGACTTCAATGTCCTCTTAACCTGGGTACTAAGGGGAAAGAAAGCAAGACTAGGACATAGAGGCTCAGTAGCAGGCCTGGGACAATGTCTGAAGGGTTTATGGACATATTACTCACATTCTCAGAGCTTGTTTTACTTTGAGACTAGAAAGGATAAGGATAGAAATAACTCCAAATATTTTTTAAAAATCCCAACAGCTTTCTAGGTTGGTAGAAGTTCAAGCTAGTTTTGAAAAGCATTAAATTACTCCCTGAGCCACCATTATTATTATTATTATTATTATTATTATTATTATTATTATTATTATTATTTTGTGGTACTGGGAATTGAACCCAGGGTTACTCTACCTTTGAGGTACACCCCCAGCTTTTTAAAATTTTTTAAATTGTGAAATAGGATGTCTTGAACCTGCAATCCTCCTGTCTCAGCTTCCCAAGCACTGGGATTACTGGCATATGCCTAACTTCATTATTTTAATTATTTCTCTATATCCCTCCTCATTCCAAAAAGGTTCCTCAGGCTCACTGGCCGAGTGATGTTGACTTGATTTTCCCATATAAAGTCTTTTATGGGCTCTGGAACCGATCAATACAGGTTTCAATTTAGGAGGAAAAAGGGATATTGGAAGGACTGAGTAAAACTATAATGTTTTGGCTTGTGGAAAACATGAGTTAAGTTCCTATATGTGTAAAGTAGAGTGCTAAATCCTGAGGGAAGATACTTTTACAAAGTATAGATCACAGCTGGTGTCCTTAAGTGATTTGGGATCTGCCGGAGAGAGATAGGCTTCGTGCCCAGGGAGGATGGCTTCTGTTACACAACAGGCTGCGCTCACTCAGAGCCTCAGACTCTTTCCCTCCTCTGGCAGGGAAGAAGAGTAGGGCAGGGAGGGATGAAGGCAGTCCAGTGGAGACAAAGGCTCAGAAGCTACACACCCGGGGAACAGGTGAAGATCAAATTAGACAGGAGCTAGGTCTCAGAGGCCCTCATTGTCAGAGGAAAGAGCCAAGGTTTTATTCCCAAGATATAAGGGACTCAAACAGGAAATTATAATGATCAAAGGTAATACATATTTGGTATTGGTAATTGAACCCAGGGGCATTCTATCTCTGGGCTACACCCCCAGCCCTTTTTATTTTGAAATAGGGTCTCGTTAAGTTTCTGAGATTGGTCTTGAACCTGTGATCTCCCTGCCTCACCCCTCCCCAACCAAGTGCTGGAATTATAGGCATGAACCACCATGCATAGCCCTTTTTATTTTTTATTTAATAAAACAGGGTCTCGCTAAGTTGCTGAGGTTCTCAATAAGTTGCTAAGGCTAGCTTCAAACCTGTGATCCTCTTGTCTCAGCCACCCAAGTCAAAGGTGCTATTTTGTTAGCGCTACTCTTTACTTGTCACGCTAGTTTAATCCTCTTCTGGACTGTGCTGTGAGATGGCTCCTCTTTTTTCCATTTCACAATGAGGAGACAGGGGCCCAGCAAGGTTAGACAACTTCTTTAAAGTTATACTGCCGGCAAGTGCTAGGGCCAGGATTCAAATCATGGGCAAAGCCCACACTCTTCACCACATCATCAGACTGCTCTTGGTACAACAGGCAGGATTAGAGAGTGAGGAGAGAGGGGACAGGCAGGGGCACCGTCAGGAAGGAGCTTGCCAACAGCATTTCAAGGAGTGGAGGAAGTCGATAGAGTCAGATGTTGCTGAGCCATCAGGAATGAAATCTGAGCAAGGGCCATGGATTTGTGATTAGGCAATCACCGGTGACCTTTATGAGTTGGGTTTTGGTAGAGGGGTGGGGACAGGAGTTCCTGTAGGGCATCAAGTGGGGAGTGATAGCAGAGAGAGCTCTGGGTAAAAACTGGCAGCGAAAAGACAGGAAGGGATGGGAGAAAGCTTGCCAACCTCTCTTTTGAGACTCTGTCCAAAATACTGAAACCTTTTATTTGAGGAGTTGCAATATGTTCAATATGTTTCTCCCTCTTGTTTTGTTTCCATGGGCAAAAATAACAAATTTCAGTAACTGTGGTAAAAGAAGAATTAGCAGGTATCATAGACGTTCTTTTTTTTTCCCCCTCCTTTTAGTGTGGTATCATGTTCAAGTAAAATGCAAAGATTTAAATATTTTGAGGGAAACTGTGGCAGGTGAAGATTACTAAGCCTTGTACTTGGTATGGGCTGAACCAGTTCTGACATGGAGGAAGGGGGTGTGCAGTGTGGAGTGAGGGAACCCTGGGTGGGATAGCTTTCTTTGGACTTGTTTTGAGTCAAGGGACAGCAGCTGAAAGCATTGCATGCATTATATCTTAATGCTGAATCAGGAGAATAGCTGCCTGATCAGTCTGGATTTCTAAAACCTAGGCCGCAGCGGGGCATGTCTGTAATCCTAGTACTTGGAAGGCTGAGACAGGAGGACAACAGGTTCAAGGCCCACCTCAGCAACTTAGCAAGACCTTTAGCAATGCAGTAAGATCCTGTTTCAAAATAAGTTATACCTCCTGGAGGTATAACTTAAAGGTAGAATGCCTCTGGGTTCAACCCCCAGCCCTCCCCCCAATAAATACATAAATAAATAAGAATAAAACCTGGGATGCAAAACACAAAAATTATTACAAATTTTTTTTGTTTTGTTTTAATGAATGGTAGGAATTGGAGTTATCCGCCTCTGTCCTAGCTACTGGGAAGTCCCTATCACAAATCAAAAACAGTTTTAGGAAGGCTGTATGTTTTGAAGGGGAATCCCACTCATGGCAGAGAATTCAGACCATTGAGGGCAGCAATCAGAGCCACCAGGAGGAGAAGGAGGCTGCTGTGTGGCTGAGAGGCAGTTTTGTCTTCCCATGATCATTAACTCCCTTCAACATCCCACTGCAGTTCATTTTAACACATTCTAAGGTTGACTCAGTCCCCACAGTGCCTATGATTTTGCTTGGCCCAAACACTACTGCTGAGGACTGTACGTGTATGGAAGATGTATGGATAAGTGTTTTGATCTGTCTGCTTGGCCAAAGGAGCATCAGGCTATGGTGCCCTTGGTACACGCTTCCTGTCCAAAACTTCTCAGATATACTAGATAAGTGCTTTAATAGTAAACTCTCACACCCTGGCTTAAACAGGGAATGTAATGTTTAAAATGGTATGTAATGTTTAAAATGTGCAACAGGCTACTGCAGCTAGTGTGGTCACTGACCTGCCTGGCCGAAAAGCCAGTGTGAGTAACCATACATTCACTTTTCTTTTTTGGTTCTGGGGATTGAACTCAGGGGCATTCTACCACCAAGCTATACCCCCAGCCCTCTTAACTTTTATTTTGAAACAGGGCCTCACTAAATTGCTGAGAGTCTTGCTAAGTTGCTGAAACTGTTTTTGAACTTGTGATCCTCCTATCTCAGCTTCCCAAGTACTGGGATTACAGGGGTGTGCACCACACCACCCAGCTGTAGGTTCCTTTTTATTTCTAGTGACTCAGGCCACTGGAGACTTGGTGGTTGGCAAAGAAGTCCACGGTTTCCTTCTTTGAGAGGAGAACACTATGCACCCCAAATGGAGGACATCCCACACAGGTCTATAGACCTTCATCCCATGTGCTTCTGCTACCTTCTCACACCTCCAACATCCAAGTGGCTTTCTTCCATTCTTATAGGACCCAGTTATATGTGGAAGGTTCCTCTCTTCCCAACGCTGGCCCCAGAGTAAGAGATCTTTCCTGATCCTTCCCCACTTTCCTTGCTGTTCCCCCAAACAACACATAAAGCCTTTGCATCTTAGAGGTTTCATTGCTCACTGCAGGGAACAGGAAGGCTAACAAAACAAGAAGTGTGGGAAGCTGGAAAGATTCAAGGATGCCACAGTGACTTGTCAGTTCTTTTTCCACAGCATCAGGGGTGGAGGAGTGAACAAAATAGACAAAGCCCCAGTCTTCCTGAGCATTCATTCCATGGGGGAGACGGGCAATAAACGTAAGAACAAGTTAATGCTATATGCTTGGAGGTGCTACGAACGCAACAAGACAGGGAGGAGGGATAGGAATGCCTGTGGTGGGGCAGGTAGTTTTAAAGGAGTGGTTAACCGGGCATGGTGGCACACACCTGTAATCCCAGTACTTGGGAGGCTGAGACAGGAGGATCAAAAACTTGAGGCCAGCCACAGCAACTTAGTAAGACCCTGTTTAAAAATAAAACAAAAACCAAAAAGGGCTAGGGGTGTAACTCAGAGGTAAAAGTGACCCTGGGTTTAATGACCCTCCTTCCCCCAAACAAAATCTAAAGGAGACTTTATGCCAAACATAAAGGAAGTCAGGGAGTCAACCATGTAGATACCTGCAGGAAGAGCATTCTGGGAGAGGAACCAGCTAGTGCTAGGGCCTTGAGGTGGGGAACAGTAAGTAGGCCAGTGTAATAGAGCAGGGCAGGAGGCGAGGCCAGTGTGGATAGAGTGGAGCACGATGCGAGGCCAGAGAACTATGAGGCAGAGAAAGTTTCACTCTGCAATCAGAACAGTAAAAGGGAAAGAACCCAGAGTCTGAGCTACACTGACCTGGACTTGAATCTCAGTTCTGCTCCTGGGTCATGTATCTTGAGCTCCCTGTCTCCTCCTCTATAAACAGTTGGCCACCAAGGGTTACTACAAAGGGATATGGAATGTGAAACTGCCTATCACAGGACACAGCTCATGCCAGGTTCCTACCCATCAACCACCAGTTCCTTTCCTCTTTCCCTGGTTACAAGGCTCCTCCCATTTAGCTCCCACTATGGGCAAATAAATGGTGTCTAGAAGCAGGCCATTCAAAGGCCAAGAAGTCCAAGACGTGTTACCAAGTGCAAGAAAATGAACTGAAAACAGCATTCGTCCATGCATAGTACAGTATTGTTGGCAAACAGTAACATTTTAGTTTCCACATTCCCAAATCTAGAGGAATCCACACCATAGTGTTAATGGTGGTCACTGTTTGAAGGCTAAGATTACCAAAGGCTTTGACCACCGACCTTCAACCTTCTGTATTTTTGAACTGTTTGAACATTGTACAATGAGCACATACTACATTTGCAAGCAGATGTCACAACATAGACTAGTGTTGATGCAGAGGAACTGATCTCCCAGCACTGCCCAGTTTCAGTACTGAGTAGCCCCCATCCTACCCTGTACCCAAGGTGGTCTGGTGTGGTCCAACTTTAGAAACTCTTACGACTTCTCTACAGAAGGGAGCTTTATGGTCCTCAGATGAGACCTGGACCACAGAAGGTTCCGGGATGAATGAAAGGAGGTTCTGCTCCTTCCCTGAGATGGTCCCTGGCTGGCATCTGTGAACTCCAACTGGTTCCATTTGAAAAAGAATGGAAAGTGAACCACTTTCTAATTAAAATGAAAACTCTTGCTATGGCTGCCACTAAGGAGGGAAATAGAGACTGATAAAAATTAAGTATTTCAAAGTAGTCTGACTGTGAACTTCTTTTGTGATTCAAGATTGTTGATACTGAAAAATTTCACTTTAAAGAATACTATATTAAGGGATATTATAATAAAAACTGCATTTTACAACTAAGGAGCTTGCAAGGTCAATCAAGGAAAGACAAATATCTCCTTTTCCAGTGTCTCATTGTACGATGTATTAAAATGTGCGTTATAACCAGTCACAGCAAGAAACTTTTAGTCCTCCTCTCCTTTTCCCCAAAATATACTTTAGGTGAGTAGAATACAAAACAATGCTACGAGCCGGGCATGGTGGCGCACGCTTGTAATCCCAGCATTTGGGAGGCTGAGACCGGAGGATCTGGGTTCTCGGCTAGCCTTAGCTACCTAGTGAGGCACTCTGCAACTTAGTGAGACCCTGTTTTGAAATAAAGAATAAAAAATAGGGCTGGGGGTATAGCTCGGAGGTAGAATGCCCCTGAGTTCAATCCCCAGTACCAAAAAAACCAACCAACCAAACAAACAAAAACAATGCTACACATCTATAATTGCTCATATGGCTTTTCCCAGTTTAAATATCTATAGCATGAAAAATGTAGTTCAGAAACATTTTAACATTCCCTGAATAGGCCTTTGCACCAAAAATGGTGCCCAGCTCTGCATTAAGTGAACTCTACTGAATGAAAGGTGGCAGACTAGTCTACCTCTTGCTTTGCAATTATGAGATCCTCAACTGAAGAAGATAGTGATACTTCCCATAGGAAAACCTATTTCCTCTTAAGAAATCAAGCAGCACCTCTATGCTTTCTGCCTCTTCCCTAGTATCAGCAAGACTCATCTGGAGTTTATCTGATCATAGGCTGGAAATCCCCAGGGCAGAAAAAATTCCATCTCAGCATTTCCATAAGCACTGGGAAATACACTCCTCCAAAACTGAGTGTCTTCCAGGAGGCAAGACTACTATGCAAATTGCTTTACTGTCAATAGAACACAGTACTGTATAATGAGAAACATAACATCCTGGCGCTCTAAAATCAGTCAAATTACCCAAGGAAGAAAACACAGCTTGTAAAATTTTCAAGAGACAATCTTAAAAGTATATTATTCATCAATTATGTAATTATAATTAAAAAGCTGTAGTTTTCATGAGATATACTTTAGATAATTCTTTATATTCATCTACACCTTTCTGGCCACTATCTCAAATATATGACCTGAGTACAAAAGCTAATAGCTCTCTTGGGTGAATTTTCCACTGATGCAACTACAGCAATTTTCAAGTCCATGAGAACTGCCAAGAATATGTAACAAAGTCCAATAATCGAATACAGGCATTACAATAATGCACCTTCAAAAAAAAAAAAAAAAAGATTAAACACTAGTTCATAGGTGAATGCACGGATTCCAAGAACTTTGAATGAATAATTACCACAATCATAGGTCAGATTATGGTCCACGCTGGTATGGATTTCTTTGCCCCATTACTGCACACTTGTACAAAAGTGTGATAGACAATGTTGTGACGACTAGCAGCGAGACCAGAAGATGGTATGTGGGGCAGCCAGAAGGGGAGGGCGGAATGAGATCATGAAAAATATGAGTGATTCATTCTACCTGATTCGTATACAGTTAATAGGTTTAAATTGGGAGTGAAATAACTTTTTGAACTTAACTGCTTGTGTGGGAGAATTCAACCGAACTCTCAATTTTTTAAATAGGCTCAATGCCACAGCAAAAATTCCACGTGGACTCATTCTAAAACAACAGTTTCTCTGACTGAAAAGCAACAGTGTTGGTGTGGAATCTATGCAGTGGAAAATCAGATAGGAGTTGATGTGCTCATGAATAAGCTTGAACTTTTTTTCTTCCTTGTAGTACTGGGGTTTGAACCCAGGGGCATTCTACCTCTGAACTATGCCCCCAGCCTTTTGTACTTTTTGTTTTGAAGCAAAGTCTTACTAGGTTACTGAGAGTCTCACTGCATTGATGAGGCTGGTCTTGAACCTGTGATCCTTCTGTCTCAGCCTCCCAAGGACTGGGATTATAGGCGTGCACCACCACGCTGGCTAATAAACTTGATCTTAATGAAAAGGTAGATGGAGCAGTAGCACTGGGGTTACTGCCCCTCCCATGCCCCAATAATCAGATGTACTTGAGTATGTACTTGAGTTTGCATTCTTACCCAGTCTCTGGCTGTGTGACCTTGGGCAAGTCAGTTAACCTTTCCAGCTTCTTCAGCTTCAATATGGAGATAACAGCTTTGTGGTGAGGACTCTAGCTCAGTATCTGGTCCCTCATTAGATGTGGCACTACAATCCTGCTATCATATCCAACATCCTGTGGTAACTGTTTTTATTCTACACTTCTAGATCTACATGCTCTTTCTACCACAGCAGTTACATACATCCCACTTTTTTTTTTTTTTTAAACTATTGCTCAAAGCAAGCTGAAAAGTCAGGGAAATGGGTAACATACACTGAAGAGAAAGTCAGTCCTTAGGATATACAAAGCATCAAATCACAGGTAGGTTTTATTTTAAAAAGAACAGAAGCCAAGCAGCATGAAAGAGGCATACATAAAGGCCCAAGGCTAGCTCAATATTAGTGACTATGAAACAGGGATGGGGTGGGGGTTGGAGTATGGGGGCTTTCATGGGGTCTGACTTCCAACAGGTGGCTAGTTTTAGTCATCTTCAGATGCAAAACCTTAATGAGTTTGAGTATGCAAGTCTCAGGCATTCTGTTTAAAGCCTCCTCTCTGCAACCAAGAGAGACAATTTCCTTGGTTTAAGCCTCCCTGGCAAGTTAGCAAGCAGGGAACTGCCTGCTGTAGCTTGCACCTTTCCCCCGAACGGGCTTTTGGCCCACCATCCTTTCCAGTCAGCGCATCCTGCCTATGATTCGGGCGCCTCACGACAAACCGGGGAAGCCCACTAGGAAGTAGTCACGACCAACCAAGCCACAAATCTCCAGGGTGTGGGATTTCCACCTCTATACCACCACGTCTGAAAACCAAAAATAGGTGCCCGCCTGCCCTACTGCAATGGGATTCCCCCGGCAGCAACCACCCCCCCGCTCCAGCTTACATATTTTATTAATAAATGCAAGATGGCACACAGAGGCAAAGAATGGGAGGTAAGGCATCTGCAGCTGGACCCGAACCAGGGCAGTTTGCAAAAATAAATAAGAAGCATGTGACAAGAAGCAGGTCTCCAGGCTGGAGCCCAAGACCTGAGCTGCCCCGCGCACCCGCTCCGGGCTACCCCTGCCAGGGGGATGAAGGTCAGCGGCAAGATCCCAGTCCTCCCGGGCACGCACCTTGCAAACCTTGACCGGCCGCTACCCCGCGCCCCGGCCACAGGACCTGGGCAGTGAGGCAGGGGAAGCCCCGCCGCCGCCGGCTGCGAGGACACGTACCTGCTGCCCGGGCTCGGGATTCGCTCGGCTCTGCAGCGGCCCGGGCCCCGGCTCGGGCTCCCGGGGCTCCCCTCTCCGCCCCCCCGCCCCCTCGCGGCCCCGCGGCTCCGCGGCTCCCTCTGCCCCTCCGCCCACCGCGCTCGGGGGCGCGCGCGCGGCCTCGCGCCCGGCTCGCCCGGGCCCGCGCCTGCGCCCTCGCCGCCCGCCCGCCGCGCGCGCGCCCCGGAGGCTGCGGAGCGGCGGCGCGGCTGTCTAGGAAACCGCGGCCTCGGCGGGCTCCGGCGGGCTCCGAGGGCTGCGGAGCCGGGCAGGGCGCAGGGGCCGCGTCTCCGCCGCCACCGCGGCCGACACAGCGCGCGGGCTTCGTGGCGGCGTGAGTGAGGCGGTCGCCGGCACGGTCGGGGGCCAGCGTGTGGAGAGAGGCGAGGGTCGCGTCGGGGAGGTCGGAGGCGGAGGCCGGCGCCCGGGCCGGGCGGAGGAGCAACAAGTGCGGGGGCCGCGGGGCCGCGGGGAGCTTTCGCCCGGCCGGGAAGAGGAGCCCGCGGCGCGTGGCGCGGCGCCCGCGCTGCCCGAGCTCCTTCCCGGCTGCGCGGCGGCGTCCGCACTGGGCTCCGGGTGAGGGAGCCAGCGCCTGGGCGGCCGCAGAGGTGAAGGCCCCCGAGGGGACAGCACCTGTTTCTGGCCGGGGTCCTAGCCGAACTAGAGACCCGTGACTCTCAGTCTACTGTCTGAGAGAAAAACCTCTGTCAGTACCTTCATTCGATGGTCTCGGTTCAGGACCCTTGTAGGAGGGTGCTTCTCACCACCCCCCTTTTTTTCCATTATCGTCTTCAGAAGCCCTTGAAGAGATTTTCCCCTATCAGCGCCTCACCCCACCTCCGCTGCATGAAATTCTAATATCGCAGATACACTGTGTAACTGCTCATTTACTGTATGTCTATCAGTGCTTTATACGCTACGCAGAAAGTTAAGAGTTTTTTGGTTTTTTTTGCCCTGGAAGCCAATAATCACCTGAGTGGAATGAGAATGCTTGTTTCAGAGCCATGGTTTCTAGTTAGCGGGTGGGGTAAGTGAAGTTACTGGAGAAATCTGGATGCCACCATATATCGCCTTTGTAGGTTAAAAAAAAAAAAAAAAGTCCTCACGCATAAACGTACAACTTTCTAATGTCTGCAGGTGCGGCTGTAAGCGCAGTTATTTAAGCAGTTTCTGGATTCATAGTAGCGTTTATTGTAATCTCCATCAATTCTTGCTAAAAATATAGACATTTTTCCTAGGGAGTCCTGATCTTTCTATACTAAAATACTTGGAAACCCTCGTTTATAGGACACTAAATTGCAGAGTGACCTTTGGCTCAGCTGAGGCCCTTTTTTTTGGGTTCTCATCTCTCTTCTCGTGTTATTTGATTAGGCCCAGGTGGCCTCCCAGGAATGTCCTTTATTTTCCTTGCCTCCGCTTCCCTCTTTAGCCTTTCTAGTGAAATGATGGGAATTAGATTTGAAGACTTCAAAATCCAAGTCATAGAATTGCCCCAGGGATTTGGACCATACTTTTCGTAGGCATAGAACTATCTAGATGGGGAGTATCTAATTTTGGCAAACTCGCGGCAGGGGATGCAGGGGGATTTCCTCTTTAGGCCTTCCCTCACCTTTCGAAATTTCTTATCCAACTGTAATCTCTAATAGTGGAATTACAAAGGTAAAAAGCTCTTGGAGGAGATATCTATAGAAGCTGTGTGGATTGACAAGGATTTTTCTTGTACGTTTCTAGAATGAAGAAATACAGACTGGAAAGGAGGAAGTGGGGATGGGCTAAGAAAACTTACTGGAGGATTCTGGGGATGGGAGGTATAGTTTTCTTCTGAGGATGGTAGGAACATTTTAAGTACACATGACTTGATATAGAAAAAGCCTTGGCAAGTTCGCCTAAATTGTTATCCACTACATTTTTCTCCCTACTTAGTAGAACTCTAAGACTTGATTAAAGCCATTGTAAAGCATTCAGTTATGATGCTAATTAGAGTAGGAGAAGTATTTTGAAAACTTGCAGAGAGAAATTAGACTACTTCAGTGTACCTAGAATCTTTATATTCTAATACATTTTTTAAAACTCAAGCAAGACCTAGAGAAAGAAATCTATATGAAAATTACATGCTAACATCTTTTACTTGTATATTTTAAGTGTAGTACCCTCTCCCTTTTGTTCTTGGGTGACCCAAGTTTATGGAAATTCTAGGTGCAACCATTTTGTGTTGTAGTGTGAAGTAAAAAATCCCCAAACATTTATAATTTGTTAGCTCTATATTTCCCCCTGGTGGTGTCCTACTTCCACAGCACATACTCAAACAATCCTTTCTCCCCTTTGATAAATTCCTTAAGGGGCTGAAAACCTAAATCAGAGGTGTAGAAAAGTTGCCATTCTTTTTTCTCCAAACTTGGCCAGCTCTTGTTTTAAAATATCCTAAGGCCAAACATCAGAGAAGGATTAGCCCTTGAGGTTAATCAATCTAGAGGAACTGTGAATATCTACAGGAGGATTCTTTTTTGCTTAGAGCATTATTCTTAAATTTGCCTGGCTTTTAAGAAGCAATGAGAGCTGGGCATGGTGGCGCACACTTGTAATCTCAGAACTTGGGAAGCTAAAATTGGAGGATCTCAGGTTGTTGGCCAGCCTTAGCAACTTAGTGAGGCCCTCCACAACTTGGTGAGACCCTGTTTCAAAATAAAAAATAGGAGTGGGGTGAGGCTTGGAGGTAGAATGCCCCAGGTTCAACCCTAGTATCAGCAAAACAAAAACAATGGGGAACACTTGTTTAAAATCAGATTCTGGAGCTTTACCCCAAGCCCACTGAAATCTGATTTCCAAGGGATGAACTTGTGATTTTTATTGAACTGTCCTTGGTGATTCTTACTGATGGAAGAGGTTGGGGAATCCTAGAGCTATAAATAGGTGTTACCTCAGTAGATTCCAGGTGATTCAAGCAGCTAGCAGTAACAGCATTTGGGATCCATAAAGCAGGAATAGAAGAAACTTTAAGCTCTGTGTGTCACTTTCTTGACAGATATACTTGTTTTTTAGGTGGCTGTAATTGACATGATCTCCCATACCAAGATGCCCTTTGAGGTAAGCCCAGGTTTTTGTTTAATTAAAAAGATTGCCTTTTCAAGAGTATCAGGGTCAAATAAGCAGAAAGTGTATTTGTGGTGATGGAGTGGGGCAGATTGGAGAGTATGTTGATCCTGTGAATGTCTGAAATTGATATTGAGTTAAAATTTTTGTTCTCTTGAGGTGGCTGCTTGAAAAAATGTAACAAGAATCTGATGATTTGTGAAAATTTGAGTAATACCCAAAGTACTTAAATGTTAGTGTTTATGTAAATGTTAATATTGTGAAAGCTCTCATACATGATTATTTATAATATAGCCTCACTTATTTGGAATGTACAGGAAGAAAGCCAATTTGAGTAAATGAAAAGCTTGAAAAGTAGAATATATGTAATGGTGTAATATTTATTTTGAAATTAACTATGCACAATAAACTTGAAATTAATTTTTACTTGCTAATACTTCAAAACTGAAGGCTGAACAAGAAAATAGGAAATACAGTATCTCTTAGTACTGCAATAGACCAATAAATAAGCATATTTTTTTCAAAAACATTATTAGTAAATTCCATTACTTTTTTTTTTTTTTTTTGCGGTACTGGGGATTGAACTTAGGGGCATTCTACCTCCGAGCTACACCTCCAGCACTATATTTTATTCTTTATTTTGAAACCAGGTCTCACTAAGTTGCGGAGTGCCTCACTGAGTAGCTAAGGCTGGCCGCGAACCCGGATCCTCTGGTCTCAGCCTCCCGAATGCTGGGATTACAAGTGTGCGCCACCATACCCGGCAATTCCATTACATTTTTAGAATTATAATATTGTATGTTAGATGGATATATAAATGAAATTGAATAAAAGAATTTTCACTGCCTCTTTCCAGGCCATCATTATTTCATTTCATGATTATTACTGAAAATAATTTTATCACATAGAAGAAGGAGTATTAAAAAAAGATCTTTGAGCTGGGTGTGATGATGCATGGCTGTAATCCTGGTACTGGGGAGGCCTGGCTAATATTTGGAATTTTGCATGTACTTCATAAGGAAACTGTTCCTTTGGCAATACAATTCAAGTGCCAAAGTGGAATATCAACAAATATATTTGAAAACACAAAAAATCTACTATACTATGAATGATTAGGTTATGTTAAAATCTAACAAATGCTGGGCATGGTGGAGCATGCTTGTAATCTCAGTACTTGGGAGATGGAGACAGGAGGATTGCAGGTTCAATACTAGCCTCAGCTACTTAGTGAGGTCCTCCACAACTTAGTGAAGCCCTGTTTCAAAATAAATAATAAAAAAAATAGGGCTAGGGGTGTAGCTCGGAGGCAGAATTCCCCTGGGTTCAATCCCCAGTGCCACCAAAGAAAAATAAATAAATAAAAACTAAAACCCTAGTAAATACATGTCCATGTATTTATTGATAGAATCCTATTAATGGCTGACATATATTGAATTCTTACAATGTTTCAGACACCATTCTGTGAGCTCTAATGTATTAATTTTTCATAGCAGTCCTATAGGGAAGAAATAATTTTTATCAATATCATTTTATGGATGAGAGAGGTGAGAATGCTGAGGCACAGAGTAATTTGCTCAAGATCACTTGGCTAATAAGTGGAGGATCCAAGATTTAGACCTGGGCAGTCTGATTGAGAGACCTCAAGTTCAACCCTGTTGCTCACTGCCTCACCTTTATACACAGAGCTGTACCTTAATAAGTTTAAGGAATCCTATATAGTGGGAAAAGCATTCTGGATCCCAGATTCTGTGACTTTCAGTAAAGCAATTAAGTGAATGTCTCTGATTTAGAGAGAATCAAACTTACTCCATGTAAAAGTTTTCTAGCTTTAAATTTTTATGATTGTATGATTATTTTATGTAAAGAACGAATCGAGTTTTTCAGTTGCCTAACAGACTGAAAGTAAACCAGAAAAATAAAGAAGCAGCATGATTAAATCTGAAGGTAGACAAATATCTGATGCTTTGTAGTTGCAAAAGCATACAATTTTTAAACCTACCATGTTCATTATATGTATGACTATGAGAAAATCCTAAGCTTCTGAGGATTGATTATTGCATTCCAACAATTGGCTTGTATACAAAGTTATAATATTATATAATTAAGGTGTTTTGAGCCACTACCTCTATCTTCTGTCTTAGTGTCATATAAAATAAATGCTCTTTGGGAATTTTTTTTTTTCTGTACTGGAGATTGAATCCAGGGCCTTGTACAGGCTAGGCAGGCTCTCTATGTCTGAGCTACATTTCCAGCCTTTTATTTTATTTAGCCAGGATCTTGTTAGGTTGCCCAGGCAGGCCTTGAACTTGTGATTCTTCTGCCTCAGCCTCTGTAGTAGCTGGGATTACAGGTATGCACCACTCTGCCTGGCTGAAAACTCTTAAGTATAGGATAGATAATATTAGATACCATTTTCCTCCCTTCTTTCCCATGAATGCTACCACCTTATTAAAATGACAATCCCTCTCAGGAGAAACAGAACACAAAGAGAAACTTTCATAATAAAAATATATATAATTCTTTGCCCTTTTTTTTTTTTGCGGTACTGGAGATTGAACTCAGGGGCATTCTACCTTCAAGCTAAATCCCCAAATCTCCAACCCTATTTTTTATTCTTTATTTTAAAACCGGGTCTCACTAAGTTGCAGAGTGCCTCACTAGGTAGCTGAGGCTGGCCGCAAACCCGGATCCTCTGGTCTCAGCCTCCCAAATGCTGGGATTACAAGCGTGTGCCACCACACCACGCCTGGCTCTTTGCCTTCTTAAAAGTCCCTGCTTGTATGTTTTGAAGGCTCCCCCTCATCTAATATATATATATATATATATATATATATATATATATATATATATATATATTTTTTTTTTTTTTTTTTTTTTTTTTTTTTTTTTTTTTTTTTTTTGGTACTGGGGATTGAACCCAGGGGCATTCTGCCTCTGAGCTATACCCCTAGTCCTATTTTAATTCTTTATTTTGAAACAGGGTCTCACTAAATTGTGGAGGGCCTCACTAAGTAGCTGAGGCTGGCCTCGAACCCGTATCCTCCGGTCTCAGCCTCCCAAGTACTGGGATTACAAGTGTGTGCCACCATACCTGGCCAATAATCTTTTAATAAAATTCTGTTTCCTTTTTAACTCAACTTCTAGCCTTGTGTTTGAAAATAACAATAGTAGAATTCTTAGATCTTAAAAAAAGGCTAAGGAAAGAGAAGAAATTAAACATCAACAAAGTGAAGCTTCTGCTTATTATCAAGTCCTTTGGAGTATTACTAAGCAAGGAAAAGGTTCATGTGAAATCTCTAAACATATTCTACTGTCCCTTTCATATATTACTAAATTTGTTTTTATATATGTGTGTGTGTGTATATTTCCTTTATGGTGGCCATGACTGATTAAAATAGTAATGGTGAACCTGAAGCAAAAGTTAGTTTCTTCTCTTCTCTGTAATCTAGAAAAAACCTTTTCATCCAGGGACAAAACAGGTAATTTATTACTTATTCATTCATTCTTTTTAATGTTTTGGGGCTATATATTTAGCTATAATTTGTTAACTAAAATCCTAGATCATTGGTTTGATTTAGCTAAGAGACATAAGTCTCTGTGATATGGAAATCCCCCCTTCCACTTTTGTGGTACTGGAGAGTGAATCCTAGCTACACCCCAGCCCTCTTTTTAAAAAAAGGTTATTTTTTTTTTTAGGGTTAGGCTTAAGGTTAGTTTTTTTTTGTTGTTGGGTTTTTTTTGGGTTTTTTTTTGCAGGTCTGGGAATTGAACTCAGGGGCATTCTACCTCTAAGCTACACCCCAGCCCTATTTTTTATTCTTTATTTTGAAAAAGGGTATTACTAAGTTGTGGAGGGCTTCACTAAGTAGCTGAGACTGGCCACAAACCTGTGATCCTTCTGTCTGTAATCCAAGTACTGGGATTACAAGTGTGCACCACTATGCCTGGCATTATTTTTTATTTTAAAACAGGGTGTTACTAAGTTGTGGAGAGCCTTGCTACTACATTGCCGAGGCTGGCCTTGAACCTGTGATCCTTCTGTTTCAAATACTAGGATTATAGGTGTGTGCCACCATGCCCATCTTAGAAATTCCTATAATTATTAATTTTACAACTCTCAATTCTAATATTTTAGAGGTTTGTATATATAGGACTATGCTCAATTTTATGCTTACTATTTTTAAAAATGAGGAACAACAAAGTGTTGTAAGGTCCTTAAATCTAGGTCTGGTCTTTGTGATTTAAAAATGATATGAAGTTGAGTGTGGTGGTGCATGCCTGTAATCCCAATATTTGGGAGGCTGAAACAGGAGAATTGCAGATTAGAGGACTTCTTCAGCAATGTTTCAAAACTCTTGGCAACATAGCAAGACCCTGTTTCAAAACAAAAAATAAAAAGGGCTGGGGGAGGACCAGGCATGGTGGCGCACACTTATGATCCCAGTAGTTGGGAGGCTGAGATAGAAGGATCACAGGTTCATGGTCACCTCAGCAACTAAATGAGGTCATCAGCAACTTAGTGAGATCCTGTTTCCTTTTTTTTTTTTTGGTAGAACTAGGGATTGAACCCAGGGACTCACACATGCTAGGCAAGCACTCTACCACTGAGCTACAGCCCCAGCCCTTAAAGAGATCCTGTTTCCAAATAAAAAATAAAATAGGGGGGGGATGTATCTCAGAGGTAAAATGCCCCTGGGTTCAGTCCCCAGTAATACACACACACACATACTCACACCCGAGTGTAGCTCAGAGGTAAAACAGTGTCTTGGTCAACATTCCCATTATTATAATTCTAAATGACTGACTGCACAACTTAGAGGAAGGAAGATTTGTTTGCTCACAGTTTCTTGGAGGTTCCAGGTTTAGTCATGTGAGGCTGGGGTCTATGGAGCTCAGAACATAGTGGGGGGAAGCAGAGAAAGAGAGAGCACACAGATTCTTTTCCTTACATCACAGAAACCGGAAGCAGAGAGAGGGAGAGCGTGGCCTCTGCTCTCACATGGAGACCAGAAACAAAAGAGAGCAAGCAAGCAAGCAAGGGGAGTCAAAGATACAAGCACAGTCCCTAAGGCCACACCCCACTGGCCTGTGTTACCACTCAGATAAATCCTTTATAATGAATTTATCCACTGATGGGATCACAACCCTCATGACTTAACTGTATTAACCCCCAGATCTCCAGGGAACATTCTATATCTGACCGTAACAAGTACCCCTGGGTTCAATCCCCAGTAACACACACACACACGTCAAACTAAATAAATGAACATATAAATAATAAAAATAATGTGAATAGAATTGAAAAACAAATGAATAGAATTGAAGTTTTAGAGAATAGGAATCTGGAGAAAAGCCCCAGTTGTTGAGCTTAGAAAATTGAAGGCTTGAGGTGACCTTAGTACTTTTCAAGTAGGGGAGATACTATCACAGTGAGAATTGTGCTGCCCTTTTCCAAGATCTGCAGTGGAAAAGCAGCAGGAGAAATTTAGGTTAGAAAAATTAAAGATTCTGAAATTAAAAATGCTTAAGATAGGAATGATTTACCTTGGAAAGTTGTAAAATTCTCTTTTTAGATGGTCTTCAAAGTAGTGACTATCTGCTAAGAATAGCTTATATACTCCACTTAAGTACTCATTATAAAGCTTTCCTAGCCTTATGATGCTATGGTTCATTTTAAAAAGGAGAGGATGATTTATATCTGAGGCAGTAGCTAACATGATATATTTCTTTTCTTCTTTCTTTTTTTTTTTTTTTTTGGTACTGGGGATTGAAGGCATTCTACCTCCAAGATATGCGCTGAGCCTGATTTTATTTCTTATTTGTAAACAGGGTCTCCCTAGGTTGATGAGAGTCTCACTACTTGCTCAGGCTATCCTTGAACCTGCGGACTTCCTATCTCAGCCTCCCAAGTGCTGGGATTACAGGTGTGTACCACCACGCCCAGCTAACATGATATATTTCTAAAGTAGAATATATAAACTTATAGAACCTGAATTTAAGAATGTTATGGAAAACTATAATATAACCAGATATAACCACATATTTTCAACTTATTTCATTGTTAGCCATGTGACTATCATTAATATGTTCAGTTTTTCTGGTTCATGAAATACATTCCAAGTACATTAACATTGAAAGAAATTGAATCAGGGACTGTTAATGAATCATTTCTACCAAAAATAAAAAGAAGGATAGGAGGACAAATGTAAGGAATAGTGTGTTCAAATAGGATTGTTGAGGCTTATTCTCTGAAATGTGGGATAAGATGGGGATTTCAGACAGTGAAACATGGACCAGTGCTTGATAATGTGAAAATTTGGGAGTAAGGCAAAGTCTGTTCTTCACTTCTTTCCATTGAGTCAGAGAAAGAGGAGAAAGCAAGAACAAAATGGTTTTATTGAAAAAGGCATCTTGTGATCTAAGAGAAAACCAGATTTTCATAAGAGTGAAGCATTGAGAAGTAAAAAATAGATTTAAGATAAAGTTTGTCCTTTGGACTTTCTAGTAGATAGGGTTGATGGGTGGGATGGAGGGAGGAGGGTGACTGAGAAGTTGAAGAATTGGGTTTTGCCCACGGAGGTGAGCCAAAGACATGGATATGAAACAAGTGTTGTATATGAGAGAAAGTGGATACATGTCAGAGGAACATCAGGACCATTAGGATAATATTTCTTGTAAGCAAGGAAATATTACAGAGAAGTTACGCATACTGAGGAAAGTGGGGTTTGAGGAATGGTAATTACTTTGGTTTGAAGAGTGCACTACATAAGAAAGGTCACTAGGTTGACTGGCCCACATATTTCAAAATAAGTTTTCCTAGGACAGTGTTTAGAGACATCCTATGTGGGTAATGGAGTTGGGGAGCACTATGGTTTTTCCCTGCTTGATATCTTTATACAGAGCTATAGTATTTTTTGTGGGAAGCATGTATACTTCAAGAATTCCTAGCAGTCAGCTTTGATGCTGTAATTTTTATTTATTTATTTATTTATTTATTTTTTTGTGGTACTGGGGATGGAACCCAGGGGCATTCTACCTCCAAGTTACACCCCCAGTCCTATTTTTATTCTTTCTTCTTTTCTTCCTTTCCTTCTTTCTTGCGGTACTAGGGATGGAACCCAGGGACATTCTACCTACAAGCTACATCCCCAGCCCTAATTTTTATTCTTTATTTTGAAACAGGGTGTCACTAAGTTGTGGAGAGGCTCACTAAGTAGTTGAGGCTGGCCATGAACCTGGATGCTCCAGTCTCAGCCTCCCAAGTACTGGGATTATAAGCGTGTGCCACCATGCCCGACTTGACACTGTTAATTCTTGATGAATTATTAATTTGGGGGGAATTTGTATTCTTTCATGTTTTTAATTTAATCTTTATTATCAAAGCATTTTTGCAATGCATAAAATACAGCCATATACAATGTAAGTTTTCTAATTAGGAGTGATGATGATCATTAACACTTGTTGATGATCATCCTTAGTTCCAAGCATTATATATATACTTTTTTTTTTTATGGTATTGGAGATTGAACCCAGGGGGTTCTACCTCCAATCCACATCCTCAGCCCTTCTTCTTTTTTTTTAAATTTGGAAACAGGGTCTCCCTAAGTTGCTAAGGCTGGCCTGGAGCCTGCGATCCTCAGATACAGGTTGAGTACCTCTTATCTGTATGCATGGGGCCAGAAGTGCTTCAGATTTTGGAGTTTTTCAGACTTTGAAATATGCACATTGACTTTACTAGGTAACAATTTCTAATCTGAAAACTTGGAATCTTAATTGCTCCAAAACCCAACATCCATAATTTGAGTGCCAATATGTTGCCCCCAAAGTTTCTGCCTTTGGAGCATTTTGGATTTTCAGATTAGGGATGTTCAACCTTTGTATTATTCTATCCCCTCTTCTCTCTGCCTTTGTATGTAAATGAAGAAATTTGACACAATGATTTTTGCCCAAATTCACACACCCATTATGGGGAGGAATATTCTACTGTGGAACTTGGATTTGTACTCTAGTCTTCTGGCTCCATAGCCCATGATCTGGCTACTCTATACCTATACTACATATCTTTTTACATATAAAAAGTGTGAGTTGAGGGTAAGGTTGACTGGAAACTGTCATACTGTGAATGGTTGGTGACTTGAGTATATTTATAGGTGGCACAATTTACACAAAAGTGGCTTTTGTGAATTGCTGCATTAAGTGAAATTTGTTTTATTGCTCTGTAGACATTTTAAAGCTACCATTCCAGTACATTCAGTGAAATGAAGGGCTATTCCATAGGGCAGGCCAACTGCTATTGTTCAAAACACCACACTAAGTGGTATAACCTTAGTAAATTTTTGAAGATCTGATCCTCAGTCTTGTGGTTGTAGAAAACTGATCTGAAGAGTAGTATCCCAGAGAAGGTTAAGTTAGTCTTACAACCTGATGTACCTAACATGTAACGCCAGAGTATAAGATTATTACACTGAGACAGAACTGTTACGTAGAACAGTTACCCCAGGATAGTCAGTATATTTCCTTCTAGTCGGTGACCTAGATGGGAAACTATTTTGTGTGTGTGTGTGTGGTTCTGTGGCTTGAACCCTGGTGGGGGGTGAAGGGTGCATTCTACTTCTGAGCTACACACCCAGCCCTATTTTATTTTTTATTTGGAAACAGGGTCTCGCTAGGCTGCTAAAAGTTTCACTAAGTTGCTGAGGTTGGCTTCAAAGCTGCGATCCTCCTATCTCAGCTTGCCAAGTACTGGAATTACAGGCATGCACCACCACGCCCAGCAAAAACCGAATTATAATCAAGATTTTTATTTTTTATTTTTTATTTTTTTTTGGTAAACAATAGGTACCTTGAATATTTTTTATAATATTTATTTTTTTGAGAAATTCCTCAAGGATTTCACTAATAATAGCTACTATTGGCATGTACTGTCACTCTTTAACTTATAAATAGCCTCCACTCTTGTCCCCCCCATCAGGGGCTCTGCTGCCATAGAAACAGTTGTTAATAAACATGGGTATTTTAGAGAATATGTGGGTTCAGAATTGAAGGGAGGGAAGAGTCTGTTAAAAGCAGAAATGCTGAAGGGCAGTCATTTTAGGGATAGAGCCTATGTAGGATTGGTTTGCTTGAGTGGAGAGCTTTTTGCCTAAAATGTAATACTGCTTGAGTCCACCCTCACCACACACACTTTTGTTATAGTGTCTTAAATTTCACCAAATAGAGACTGGTTTCTTTTTTTTTTTTTCGGTATGGGGATGGAACCTAATCCAAGCTATAGCCCAAGCCCTATTTTTTATTCTTTGTTTTGAAACAGGGTCTCACTAAGTTGCAGAGGGCCTCACTAAGCAATGAAGCTGGCCTCGAACCTGGATCCTCTAGTCTCAGCCTCCCAAATGCTGGGATTACAAGTGTGTGCCACCACGCCCAGCTGTGATTGGTTTCCTGAAACGATAAACATCTATGTGTGGCAGATATTCTTGGTGGCTTCCCTAATACCCAATCCCCCTTATTTACCATCATTTTCTTAGGGCAGCAGTGTGCCCAGCAAAAATCAAAACTGTAAGTAGTTGAAACCAGTGATAACAATTCCCTTTGCCAGTGGTTGTGAAGGGAGGGCTGCTGAGTTCAGGGAGGTCTTGCTTTCCTGATAAAGAAGTCTTACGTGGCTAGTACTCTCTGCCTTCCCCCTTTCTTTGTGCCTTAAATGCAAATGTGAAGCCTAGAGCTGTAGCAGCCATCTTGCAATCATGAGATGACAAATATGAAGCTGAAAATATGATTCCAACAAGCTGAGGGCCTTGGAGGAGATTAAAAAAGTTTGAGTATTGAACCACCCAACTTAGGGAGAAAGATAAGGAGAAGAAACTTGTAACCCTGGTTATGTAATAGCAAAGCACTTGGTTAACGTGTGTCTGCTATTTCATGGAAGGCTAATTTATCTGCACATTGAGGCTGTGGCACTAGGAGAAAAGATAGGAAAAATTTGGAATATTGTCATGTATTGGTTGTCATGTATAGGGCCCTACAGGAGGGGGTGAGCTCAAATTAGTGCTCCTCAGCACCAAAACAGGGAGGGGGTAAAATATAGTCTTGCTGTAGAGGCATTCTACTTTTAGCTCCACTCTAAATTGACAGAGTTCCTTAATTTGGATTTGGGGTTAATGTTTGTATCTTGCCATGTAGGCTATTTTTAGAATTGCCCCAAGTCTTATAAGAGTTCAGAGGTCAGCAGCTAAAATGAGAATCTCTAGGCCCAAAGATTATTTGGAAAAATAAGTTTGTGATTATTTATACAAGGAATTAATCTGAAGCAAATAAAACATAAGTTTGATATGTCTTTGAAGGAACAATGTTTCAAGGCAGGCAATTATAACTAATTAGTTATAATTGCCTGCCTTGCTCCCTTCTTCTTTCTCCTCCCTCCTCCTTGTGCTGAGCATCAAACCCAGGGTCTCATGCATGCTTGACAAGTACTCTACCACTCAAGTACATCCCCAGATGTAGTTTTCTAAATTTTAAGCAATTTTCATCCCTGCCTCCCTAAGTCAAACCAGTAAGAAGTAGAGTTGTGGAGTCCTGGAAAAGGTATCCATTTAAAAACCTACGTTAGATAAGGTCACACAGGTTAATGACAAAGCAGATTACTGTGACACTTAGACTAGGAACCACCATATTGTCTAACAAAAGAATGTGTTTTATTGCCTGCCAGGGAATCTGCAATTTCTGTCTAATAAGATATGATATAAATGAGACAGGAAGATTGCAGGTTTGAGGTAGCACATGGTAACTTAGCAAGACCTTGTTTCAAAATAAAAATAAAATAGGGCCGGGCGTGGTGGCGCACGCTTGTAATCCCAGCATTCGGGAGGCTGAGACCGGAGGATCCGGGTTCGTGGCCAGCCTCAGCTACCTAGTGAGGCACTCCGCAACTTAGTGAGACTCGGTTTCAAAATAAAGAATAAAAAAAAAAAAAAAA
>PVLC010000520.1:110504-205499 GCA_004027655.1 Graphiurus murinus | reverse complement strand
CTCTCTCTCTCTCTCTCTCTCTCTCTCTCTCTCTCTCTCTCTCTCTCTCTCTCTCTCTCTCTCTCTTTCTTTCTTTTTAAAGCATCCAGTTTCTAATTGTTATCAAAGGAGGAGCAGTTCAGTTTCATGAAAAATGCTTCAAATAACTTTCTTGCATATTTTAATTTGGTTCTGTTTCTATTTCCACTTCTGGTTAAAAAAAAAAATGCCAGCAAGCCGGGCGTGGTGGCGCACGCTTATAATCCCAGCATTCGGGAGGCTGAGACCAGAGGATCCGGGTTCGAGGCCAGCCTCAGCTACCTAGTGAGGCACTCTGCAACTTGGTGAGACTCGGTTTCAAAATAAAGAATAAAAAATAGGGCTGGGGGTATAGCTCGGAGGTAGAATGCCCCTGAGTTCAATCCCCAGTATTGCAAAAAAAAAAAAAAAAAAAAAAAAAAAAAAAAAAAAAAAAAAAAAAAAAAAAAAAAAAAAAAAAAAAAAAAAAAAAAAAAAAAAAAAAAAAAAAAAAAAAAAAAAAAAAAAAAAAAAAAAAAGCCAGCAATCATTTATCATTATACCTTAACTTTGTGTAGAGTGCACACCTTTTGCATGGGATGCAATGAAGGATCAATTAATGTAAATTTAGGAAGAATGACCAATGAATATTATGGATGAAGCCAAATAGCACAGTATACCCCCTGAGCTTAGAAAAGCAGAGCTTCCCCCAAAAGGTGCTAGGAGACCAAATCAAGCACTCTCCACTTCTATACCTTCTCCATGATTGCCCACTCCTGCAAGAAATAGGGGCTGTATCACTTAGAACTCATGGTAGCCAGACAAAGAATATGTCTGTTCTTTCCTGCAGAGAGAGAGAGAGAGAGAGAGAGAGAGAGAGAGAGAGAGAGAGAGAGGGGGATCTTCTGTATTGTCCCTAAAGATTTTTTTCATCTCTCTTTTTGGCTAATGTCCTCTTCTTGATAAATAAATGTTAGTATTGAAATAAACTGTAATCTGTACAATGCAGAGATATAGGATTCCAGGATAGAAGGCTACTTTTATTTCATTATCGCAGCACATGGAGTATAAAATGAAATTGCACTGCTGTCATAATTTATTCTTTTTATTAAAATAGACAAGCATTAGACATGCCATAAAATGTCCATCTGCATTCACAGCAGGCTCCCTCCATCTGAAATACAGATTCTCCCCCTTTTTCTCAAAAACACTGATGGCTGAAACATTTAAATATTGCAGATCAACAGGATCATAGTATTTAACTTGTAAAAGCGATAGATATCCTCATCTGCTCTTCGGATTGCTGCATCCGTTTTGTAGGGAAAGCTTGGCATCTGTACTTAAGTGTCACCGAGGACACAGGAGTTGGGTGGGAAAGAGCTGCAGTGCAGCAGAGGGGAGTGAATGGCCGCCCAGCCTGGTGACTCAGCTGCAGTAAGGCTTCCATCACCTCCCTGCCCAATCACCTTGAGCAGGAAAACAAAAGGCATTCTTGCAGCTTGCAAATGATCACTCCAGGCACAAGGGACCCATTGTCACTTTAGCACACTTCTCTCCATCACCTGCAGGGCAAAAGCTTTAGTAGAAGAACTTGCCAACCAACACATATGAACATGAAAGCCTCCTTCTAGGACCAAAGGAAGAGTTTATAGGCTTCCCCTTTAAAACAAATTTATCGTTTTTTAAAGCCAAGCACTCACTTGGCATTTTAAGCATAGCAAGCATGAAGTCGGGCAAAGATGGTTTAAAAGGTAATTGTAAATTCTCATCTCTTTTTTAGCAAACTGTTCGCCTGCTTGGAGAATATTCTGTTTCAATTTTTTATAAAGGCAGTCTGATGAAAAATTTAAACAAATTCTTTTAGGAGCAAGTCTTCTGTCAAATGTCACGCCAAGCTCTCATTTGGTAGGAACGGTTATATAAGGCGCTCTGTGCCATCTATCTAAATAATAGACCTGGACTGTGATTCCGGGGTCCAGGAAGCGCCAAAGCATGCCTCTCCCTAAAGACTTCCCATTTGTGGTATTTCTGCCTCAGTTAAGTGTGATAGGAAATTTTTAGTAATCTTAATCTGTTGGAACAATATTGGGGAAGGAGGTAGGGCATGCCCTCTTGCTAGAGGGTAATTAAATGTTCATGCAGTGGTATATTTAGATATGTTTAGTGAGAATTAAAATATTAGAGTGGGTTAGATGGAGAATAAGATACTATAGTGCTTTGAGAGGGGCATCTAAGGACACAGAGGAGAGAAAGTATGAAATAATAAAGTTTTGAGATCTTAGAAGATGCATATGGATTTGTTATTTACAAAGGGCTTCCATATACATTATCACATTTGATCTTTGTAATTCAGTGAAGCAGATCTTCTCATTCTCCCTGAAGTTATAGCACTTGCTCAAGATCAGTTAGCTACCATGTCACCCTGAATCTTGAGTGATCCCCCTATCTCCCTCCAATATGTTAAACATGAAAATTCAGCCAGAGTATCATTTCAGACCTTTCCCCATAGTAGGAGCAGCAAAGAAAGGGCTCAGCCTGTCTAGATGGCATCCCAGAGGCCAGGGGACGCTGACAACATTTCCTTTCCTGACAGGATCATTAACACTAAGGAAGAAGAGAGAGAGAAAGCAGCTGGTTTCTGACAAAGAATTTCCAAGTGCAGGGACTTAATACTTTGGTACTAAAACACAACTGTCTTGCTCTTGGCAGGAGAGGGACAACTAAAGTTTGTTATAACTTCCAAAGATTAAATATGTGTGAAGTTGTTTTAGCAAGTATATGTGCAAGGAAATTTATTAATAGTGCTATCTATTGCTATTTCTACCTTCACTACCACTGACATAAGAATAGAGTTTATCTTGATGTTTAGGGTCAGCTCTTAGAGTCAGATTCCTATATTCCCTGTATGTCTCACTTCTGTTGCTTGCTGTGTGGGTACATTGATGAACTTGTAGGTCTATTTGTTCATCAGTGAAAAAAGTAGATAGCAGTAGTCCCCCTCTCAAAGCAATTGTTTGGAAAATTTCCTGAAATGGTCAACTATGAAGTGTTTTGGAAGTGCTAAGTAATCTCTCATTTCCTATTGTCCCATTGAAAAAAACATGCTTTGTGTTAAATCCTTGAGAGTTTCATAGCAAAGTTTCTAAGTATTGGTCAACAGAAGGTATTAACAATTAGGCAACCAAGAGAAAAGTACTACTAACGAGTGGCCATTGTAACTTCATATAGTTGTCTTCCCTTTTAAAAGCAGGTTGTACCTTATTGTTTTTAGAGATTTATTCAACAACAAACATTTGAAAATGGCTCGTGTAAAAGATGGTAGGTATGATCAGATTTTGATTAAAAGAATTTGGAATGGAATTTGAGAGTGATTCTCAAAACTTGTGGATCTGTAACTACACAAGAATGTGTCTTCTGTTTTTTTTATTTCTTTCATATCATTTAGCAACATATGTTTTGTTTTGTTTTGTTTTGTTTTTTGGCACTGGGAATGGAACCCAGGGGCAGTCTACTTCTGAGTCTACTTCTTACACCCCCAGTCCTATTTTATTATTTTATTTTGAAACAGGTTATCACTAAGTTGTGGAGGGCCTCACTAACTTGCCAAGGCTGACTATAAACCTGGGATCTTCCTGTCTCAGCCTCTCAAGTACTGGGATTACAAGTGTGTGCCACCATGCCTGGCTAGCATATGTGTATTTTAAATAGAATGACATTGCTGTGACTAGAAAAAGCTAAGTTCTTTCCATGGCACATCTTGCTTATCTGAGAAGTATTGTGGTTCCCTTTTTTTCTCATTTCCCTTCTATTCTTTCCCTTTTTAAAATAAACATTTTGGCATGTTTTTCAGGTACTGTGCAAAATAATGGGATATAGTGGTAAAGAAGGCAATCCTTTGCCCTCTTAGATTTTAATGGCTATTTTTCATATCTTGTAATTTATTAGATACCTTCTATTTCACATGCAAATATGTGATGATTTTTACAGATTTGCTCTCAGAGAAATTGATCCACAAAATAGCACCTTTTGGGATGTTATCTTTTCTCCTTTGGAAATAGAGGGTCTGTATTGTTTCTTTTTGTTGTTGTCATTTTCTTTAAAATGTATGGTTACTCCCCATTTGTTTATGGTTTTGTAAGTTGTTGACATTAGAAATGATGCCCCCCCCCCTTTTTTTCAGAACTGAGGATTAAACCATCCAGGGGGCATTCTACTTCTGAGCTACATCCCCAGTCCTATATTTTATTCTTTATTTTGAAACAGGGTCTCACTAAGTTGTGGAGGGCCTCATTAAGTAGCTGAGGCTGACGGCAAACCTGTGATCCTCCTGTCTCAGCCTCTCAAGTACTGGGATTACAAGCATATGCCACCATGCCTGGTGCCCTTGTTTTTTCATGATCTGCAGAAATAGTTTACTAGTCAGCTGGATGGTTTGTTAACATCACTTTATTTTTCCAACAAATTATGTGTATTCTTATCATTCATTGTTTTTCTTTTTGCTTCTGGAATACCTCTCTGCAGCATTTGAAACACTTGAGCAACTTGGAATAATTGCACTTCTAGACAATCCAGTTGGCCAAGATGTGTGATTGTCTAGATGCTATTTTCTTCTTTAATAAAAATCTTCCTTTTTTAAATTCCAGTGGGATGATAACACTTTGTTAGTTTAACAAAAATTGACCTCATCTTCACATAAGCTTTGAACAATCCTACTTGGGAAAAAAGAAAAAAGGATGTAGACCGGGCATTATTTGCAAAGATAACCTTTTCCTAGTTGTAGTATCTTTTTATTCTCGTTTTTGGTACCTATATTATTGGGTCCTACAATTCATGTTAGGGTTTTGTTTGTTGGTTTTGGTACTTTTGAAGTTGCCACATCTTAAGGAAACCATACTGTGTCACATTTGTCACTGGGCAGTGTCAACATTTATTTCTTTCTAATAGAAGCATATTTGGAGGCTTTCATGCTTTGTAATGTCTCCCTGGATGCCTATCTGTGCCTGCCCATCTCAAAAGGACCATATGGTGTGAACAGGAGATAGAGTCCAAGTTGATGTTTTGGGTCCAGCAGCAGTTCTTTCTGTCATGCCCTATCTTAGCCTCTTATTCCCCTCTCATTTTCTTGCCTCTCTCTAAAGCCATCTTGGTTAGAGGAGTAGTGTGTTGGCTAGGAGTGCCTTCAGCTATTGTTGTAGCAGTTCATCTGGCTAACAGTGGGGGAAACGAAGGAGTTTCTTGTCTCCAGGAAACAAGGAGTCTGGAGATAGAAAGATGCTTGTGCTGGGTCAGAGGTTTAGTGATGGTGGCCTTCACTCTCTACCTCAAATCCACATTCATGACAAGTAAAGAACTGGACTAGCTAATTGAGTAGCTTTATCGGAAAAAAAACAATGCCTTCTCTGAATCTCCTAGCCAACCTGTGCTTATGCTGATAACACCCTCTAGCTGCAAGAGAGGCTAGAAAAAACCAATTGTAAGCATTTCTGTTGTGCAGCTAGCAAAAAAAGAGAGTTGAGGATATCCAGTGGATGACCAGAGAACAGGGACACCTCTGTCCAAGGTAGACTATTCCATTCTACCATCCAGGAGCACCTCTGGTGCCCCTCATAAGAAGCCTTTTCTGAATTGCTCAGTTCTCCACTATGCACCTACCTGGCTCTACAAGTCATCATCAACTAGACAGAGAATGCTCTCTGGGCAAGGACTGCATGTGCAAGTAGAAATCCCTGAGAGACAGTCCTCAGTGGAGGTTTGCTGAAAGATGAATGGATATGTGGGGTGTGTGGATCTCACTGTTGCCTGGAGCCAGCTGCTAGAGATTAACAGAGAGTGCTGAATGAGGAAATCTCCTCTCCACCTGACATCCCATTCTCCTCCGTGGGCATTCCCCTGGTGAAATGTGAAACCACAGCTCTGACCACTTGTATTCATTAAGGTACAATGGAGAGTTTTTGCCAAAGCTCTGCTGGCTTACGTGTTATAAAAATATTCCAGTTTGGGACAAGTAGTCTCTCTGCCTTCCTAAAATTGTCATACATAGGTTTAAAGAGTTATAGTCATTTGGTCATTGATGCTATAAGCCTGAAGTCACCATAACGATCGGTACAATTCTCTGACATGAGCAAATGTTTTAAGTATCTATTCATAGGAATTATTTTTTTGTTATACCTGACAGAAATATCATTTAAAATGCAGCATATATTTCCTGGAAATTATCCTAACAAGATAATTAAGTGAGTGTGCAAAGATGCATGTGGAAAAGTTTTTATAAGTGTTTTATAATGAGATTTGGGAAGTTCCAATTTGTCACTAAGAGTTGGGTTAAATAGTAGAACACTATGGAAACATTACAAATGATCACAGACATTCAAATAGCATAGCATCAGATAGGCTATGTATTTGTGAGGCGTAAACCCCTTTTCAGTTTGCTAAACTGGAATTGTGCATATATGTTAACTAAAATGTTGAATAATGGTTGTCTCTTGATGGTGATTTTTTCTACATTCTTTAAGTTATTATGCATTGTTTAATTTTTAAGTAATGTATACATACTTGTTTTACATTCCCCAAGATGTAGTTTTTACAAAACCGTGCTTAAAATTAATGGAAAAATAATGCGCATCACAATGCACAAAACCTCAGTCAAACAAGATATCTGAGTGATACTGGACCTATTCCTGAATTAACAACCTTTCTTATTTATGCTCATAAGAGAGCGAAATCAGAATAAAACAAACTGCAAACCAGGAATAGACTGTCATTAATAGTTTCAGCACATGTCTTGAAATATGTTTCCTCCTTCCCCCAGATCCAGACCTTAGTCTATCACAGTAAATAATAGCCATGACGAAAGACTCCTGGCAGTTCCTTTTTTACTAAATAAAATGAATGAACCGCGTGAAACACAAGTAGATTAATGCATTTGTGAAATATTTTCAACATCAAGGACTAAACAAAATATTTTTGAAAAGTTTTAATTTTAACCAAAAATTTTTAAAAAATGAACTCACAACTGTATTTCCTAAAGATTCAGATTGTTTACCATAGAAATCTGGAAGAAGTGATTTAAAAATTCCTCTTTGAATCTTTAGGATGCCAAAGTACTAGAATTGAACCAAGAGCAATTCAGTTATAATGTTATTTGTCCTATTTTTTTGTAAGTAACATAATTGTTAATAGCAAAGTTCTAGTGAACTTATGTGGAAAATGTATTAGAATACAAAGGGCATAATCACAGAAAGTGAAGAGTCATATACTTTCTCTCCTATGCAAAAGCTAGGGAGAAATCAGGATACATAGAGACTTCAGGTAATGGAGGAAAATTCAGTGGAGCAAGGGAGGTGGTCAAGGGGAAGGGGGGAAGGAAAGAGAGGATCAATGAAGGGATCACTTTTATTGACATTTTATACGTATGTGAAAATACCAATGTCAATCTCAGTACCCTGTATGGGGAGGGAGGAGGGAATTGGGGGAAAGCCTGCCAAGTTCTGTGTGCATGTATTTCAGTACCACCATGAACTGCATTGTGATGTGAAACTATAATGCTCCAATAAAAGTATTTAAAAAATAAAACAAAGGGCATATTTTTGTGGAATACTGAATACCTCCCTGGGGGGTGGGGGAGAAAAAAACTCCAGAAGAAAATTCTCAAAGCCCAGAATAGATCTAATGTCTTGATTGTGGAATATGTTAAGTATCATTCATCTTCTTGTCTATGTAAGCCTGCACGTGAAAGTAGAGTCTTTAGGCTAAAGAGCAGAGATCTAAATTTGTATAACTTTAGAAAATAGATCTATCTAGCCTTTTGTTCTTTTTTATTTTTAGCAATTTTTTACACTTTTATTGATGCGTTATAATTACATATCACAGCAAGATTCAAAGTGATACATTCACACATCACTAGATGCATTCTCCTCCACATCCCACCCCCTCCCCATACATGTTAGTAAGATTGGTACTGATACCTTGATTTATGGACATGTTATTTGAACTGTTTCCTTCCACAAGCCCCATTCCTTCCCTCTTCCTCTTTCTCCCCCAGTTCCCTTCCACTTTTCTACTGGCATCTCTCCTCATTTATTTGAAGTCCCCTTTATTTCCTATTTTCTGTCTAGCTTTTACATAGGAGAGAAACATACGATACCTGACTTTCTCAGCTTTTTCAGCTGATCTCCTTGGTATAATATTCTCCAGTTTCATCTATTTTCCTGCAAATAACATAATTGTGCTCTTTATGGCTGAGTAAAATTCTACTGTGTGTATATACCCATTTTCTTTATCCATTCATCTGTTGACAGGCACCTAGGTTGGTTCCATAATCTGGCTATTGGGACTTGTACTGCTATATACATGGGTATGCATGTATCAATATAGTATTCTAACTTTAATTCTTTAGGGAAAAAGCTGAGGAGTGATATAACTAGGTCATATGGTGTTCCATTCCTTGGTTTTTGAGGAACCTCCATACTGATCTCCATAGTAATTGTACTAATTTACAAAAGAGTTCCTGCTTCTGATGTCCTTGCTAGCATTTATTATTGTTTATTTTATTGATGATTGCCATCCTAAATAGAGATGATATGATCTCGGTATAGTTTTGATTTGCATTTCTCTGATTGCTAATGATGTTAAATTCTTTTCATATTTGTTGGCCATTTATATTTTTACTTTTAATAATTGTCTAGTTAGTTCAATTGCCCATTTTATTTAATTTTCTGTGTTGTTTTTTTCAGTTCTTTATATATGCTAAATATTAATTCTCTACCAGAGGAATAGACAGCAAAGATTTCTCCCATCCTATAGACTCTCTATTCAGACCCTTATTTACTTTGCTGCATGGAAGTGTTTTAATTTGATGCCACCCCATTTATTGATTCTTGATTTTATTTCCAGAGCTTTAGGGTTCTTATTGAGGAAGTCTCTACCAGTGCCCATATGTTGGATGGTTAGTGCTATGTTTTATTCCAGTAATTGCAAAGTTTCTGTCTAATTTCTAGGTCTTTGATCCATGATGAGTTGACTTTTATGAATTCATAAAAGGCCACTATTTTTACTTTTCTAACACTATTGGAAAAGGCTGTCTTTTCTCCAGCCTTTGTTGTTAGCACCTTTATCAAAAATCAACTGGCTATAAGTGTTGAAGCAGATGTTTTTTGTATTAGTTTTTGTTTTTCATTTTCACCAGTCTTTCCTACAAAGAAATATTGGTAATCTTTCTTTGTAAATTTCAACTTCTTTTTTTCTTTTATGAATTTGTCATAGAGATCAAAAAAATCTGAATTTATCCTTTTAGATGAAAGTTTTAAACATTAGATTTAAAGGTTAAAGTTAATTTTTCATCAGAAAAAATCTTTTATCTTCAACAAATTCAGCTCCTATCTCTTTGGGTCACCTACTCCTAGAAAAGAAAAGAGTATTTTAGGTAGAACTTATTTTCTCTTTACATGGTAAGACATATTTCACATCTACTTTATCAAAAACAAAATAAAAAATATTACACTCTAAGTTTCTTGACTTTTTTGATGGAATGTTCTTGTTCATTCAGCTCCCTGAAATTCAGTAATTATTTATGGTAAAATTAGTTTTGCACTTAGTTCTTTAAGGTCTTGATCAAAACAGAGGAATACAGTAAGCCTAAACATGCATTTAGCTCTTCCCTTGCCGAACACACACACACACACACACACACACACACACACACACACACACACACAGCATATGCTGAAATTTGAAAATGTGGTTTAAAAGCAGAAATGTTCCTTGGATTTTAAAAATGTGTGTATTTTGGACTTTTTAAAGAGTCAGTTAGTTTACTATCTCACTGTAGTAGTTCAGAAGTTTGGAGACAATTACTGATACCAAATAAAATTAGAAATGATTTGTGGAGTTGTGCTTAGTCCTGTAAATTTGGCCAAATTATATTTCTTAGCATTACGATCAGGAATTTTAAAATTTCAGGTAACACAGCTAAATTGTTTCAACTGTAATTAGCATGTGATTTAGTGTGTTTTTGTTTTTGTTTTTTTAAGGAATCTGAACGAAGCTACTTTATAAGAAAGACAAAATTACTGTAAGGAAAACATAAATCACACTACTATGATAAAAGTTGGGGTTAACAATACAGATGACATCATGGTACACTCTTGTAATCCCAGTTACTCATGGAGACTGAGGCCGGAGGATCTCAAGTTTGAGGATACCCTAGGTAACTTATCAAGAACCTCGCTCAAAATAAAACCATAAATAAATAATAAAAGCTGGAGATGTAGCTCAGTGGTAGTGTACTCCTGAGTCCAGTCCTCAGTATACACACACACACACACACACACACACACACACACACACACACAAATGACAATGTTTTAAAGAGCTTCAAACTCACTAACAGAACAGTAGTTAATTCAGATGTGATGTGAAGAAATACTATTCACTCTTCCTCACATATGGGTTTGGTGTATACATTTGCAGAGAGAAATTGTTGCAGGGCACCATTCTGACCAACACTATGACTCATGGTGGTCATGTGCTTTAAAAGAGAAATGCAATGGAGGCTATTGATTTCACTGCATATCCACCAAATTCTGAGAGTGAGGACAGCTGGAGCTTATAAAAGAGTACAGTCAGCTGGGCGTGGTGGCACACGCTTGTAATCCCAGCATTCAGGAGGCTGAGACCAGAGGATCCGGGTTCGCGGCCAGCCTCAGCTACCTAGTGAGGCACTCCACAACTTAATGAGACTCGGTTTCAAAATAAAGAATAAAAAAATAGGGCTGGGGGTGTAGCTCGGAGGTAGAATGCCCCTGAGTTCAATCCCCAGTACCGCCAAAAAATAAATAAATAAATAAATAAATAAATAAATAAATAAATAAATAAATAATAAATAAAAGAGTACAGTCAGAACTATTTACTAACCAATGTAATTTCTTATGACCATTGATGTGGGAACAGCAATCCATCAGACATTAGGTAATCCTTATGCCCCTCTCTTCTATAAGACCCTGTATCAAGGAGAGAGTAGAGAATGAGACAGCCTGAGATCCTTTGAAACACAAGCTTTATCTAGTAAGAGGAGTCAAACAGCAAACATGCAAACAGGCCAATGAAATAACTTTAGGTCCAAAAAAGTTCTGTGAGGAAGGTGTATTTGACGTAAGTGGATGGTTAATGACCAGGACTGCTGCTTCACTTAAAGTGGATAGGGGAGGCCTCTCAGAAGGCTTGACATTTGGTTATCTGAATTACTAAAAGGAGGAAATCTTTTCCAAAGATAATTTTCCAAGCCCAGGTGGCGACAAAGTCAAAGACCCTGGGGATACATCTAGGCTGATTTATCATGAGCTCAGAAAGGGGCCAATGTTCTACAAGAAAAGTGAACAAAAAAGAGTGGTACAGGTAGAGTTAGATTTAACTTCAAACTGCCTGTGCTTCAACCACCTGCAGCTACACACTCACAAGACAGCTGTGCAAGAAGGTATGTCCGGTCAGCGACCCACACTGCCACAAGACAATGTTATGATTTGGATCTGGAATGTTCCCCAAAGTCTTATGCTGAAATCAAGGTCCCCAATGCAGCAAGCTCAGAGGTGGGGAAGTAACTGGATCCTGAGGCCTCTGACCTCATCAGGGGATTAAGTCATTGACAGCTGAATGGACTACTAGAGGTAGAACCTAGTTGGAAGAAGTAGGTCACTGGGAGTGTGCCCTGAAAATAAATCTGCTTTTTTCTTATACTTTTATCAGTAATTGTAATTATACATCATAGTGAAAATCAAAGTGATACATTCACACATGCACACAGCACTTGGTATATTTCCCTTCACATCCCTTCCTGCTCCTGGTTCTTCCTTCCCTGTACATGTTAGTGAGATTGGTAGCGATCTGGAAGGCTTTATCTTCTCCCAGCCCCTTTATTCCTTTCTCTTTCTCTCTCTCCCTCTCCCTCTCCCTCTCCCTCTCCCTCTCCCTCTCCCTCTCCCTCCTTCTCCTTCTCCTTCTCCTTCTCCTTCTCCTTCTCCTTCTCCTTCTCCTTCTCTCTCCTTCCTAGCTACCATAAGCAGCATTCTTCCACCATGCCCTTCTGCCTAAATTCAGTCCAGAGCAATGGAGCTAGCCAACCATGGACTGAATCCTTTGAAACTTAATCAAAATAAATCTTTCTTCCTCTAAGTTCTTATCTGGTATTTTGGTCACTGCAACCACAATCTGACTAACTTAGTCATCTGTGAATATATTGAGGAGTTGTAACCCAGGGGAACTTGATGAGAGAATAAAGAAGAGAAGAGAAGGGCTGAGCAGAGAGTTCTGAGGCAGCCTAAGATTAAGATAGCTAGAAGAGAAGGAGGAACCATAGAATGGACTGAGAAGGAACAAACAATGAGGTAGGACGAAGAACATAGATGGCTTTCTGGTTTTCTAGTGAAGAAAGTGATTTAGGAAGGGAGGGGTAGCCACTCTTGCAGCCTGCTCTATGGTATCAAATAGGACATGGACAACTAACTGGCTTTGTAAGAGGTAGGTTACTGGCAATCTTGCTATGTGGATTTAAGAGGAAAGAATGATAACGAAGTAAAACAACAATATCTTGGGGCATTTTATGGTGAAGGAGAACAGATAAAATAAGATAGTAGCTGAAGAAGTGGGACCAAGAGAAATTTGTTTTGGGGGTTTTGGTTGATTTATTCATTTACTTATTTGAAAATATTGGAAGGCTGAGTAAAGCATCTCCTGGATGGGAAGGCAACTGTAGAGATGAGGAGATTGACAATGCAAAGGAGAGAGGAGTAATAGCAGGAGCTTAGCTCTTGTGGCAAGAGAGGCCCTGAATGATGTGAGGAAGCCAGTGATACCATGGAAGGGTTGGCCTTAAATAAAAGCAGGGACTCGTCTTTCATTGTAGAAAAAGAAAGAAGAAGACCTGGAACAGATTCAGGGGGTTGATGAGAGTGATGGTCAGAAGATGAAACAGAATTCATCCATCACATCTGTTTTTTCCTGATTGAATAGGAAAGGACTTTCACTAGGAAAGACTCATGAGATCATCTGACACCGTTTAAGACTTAGGGTAACAAATTTGAAGTGTGGTCAGTCAGTTTAATCAGAATATTTTCCCTGGGATTGTTCATCTGGCCAGATCCAGGAGCAACTGGATTTGCTTAAACATATTTGGGGATTTTTCAGAAGGTTAAGGTTGAAATGTGGAGAGCAAATAATATAAAAGCAGTACCGTGCTATATCCTAGAATAAAAGCTGAAAAGGTGGTGCACACCTGGATTTCCAGTGCATGGGAGGCCAAGACAGGAATATTGTAGGCTCATGACCAGCCTTAGCAACTTAGCAAGGCCCTCTTCAACTTAGTGAGACCCTGTTTCAAAATAAAAAATAAAATAGGGATGGGGTGTAGCTCAGAAGTAGAATGCCTCTGGGTTGAATCCCCAGCACCAAAAAAGAAAGAAAAAGAAAAAAGCAGCAACAATAAAAACTGAAAAGAAGCTGAAGACAAGAGGGAGTGATGGATAGTGAAAGGGTGAAGAGGTCTGTGGATTTGAAGGTGTGTAGGGATGGAGTGCTAGAACAAATGCACCAACACAACATGCACGTGGTAGTTAATGACTGAGATGCTCATAGTGTCTATTTTGGAGGTGACATTCAGATGATTGGACATAAGATGTAGCATATGATCATGTGAGTGAATGTCTGAAGTAGACTGGGAAAGGAGCATTGGTGTGAAGGAAGCCAGGGATGTAAGAGGCCATCACATCAGAAACATCAGCTGCATACATGTTGAAGCTGCTAAGAAAGCTACAGGATCAGTGATGGAGAGAAGGATACTGGGTCTGGAGTTCAGTCATCAGTTACCAAGGGCAGTACTGAGGATATCCTTTAATATACACAATGAGAAAGACTAATGGGCGATGGTCTGATCCTTTAGAGGAGCTGGATAATTTTAAGGGGGAGGAAGGAGAAATGGTTTGGAAACAACCAAAGGGAGAAAAAAGGACACACACTCCACTATCAGGCCCTAAGTTATATGAGGTAAGAGAGAAAATATTCTCTACCTGAAAAGATTGCAGAAGTTTCTTAAGGAGACAGCCCATTTCTAATAGAATCCTAGGGCAATCAGAAGGTGCAGTCAATGTCTGAGATACATGGACTACTGACAGTGACTATGGTGATCATGGATAGTAGGTGGGATGAAACTGCTTCTGGAAGTCTCTCAGAGGATGGCTGGTAATAAGATAGTGTCCAAAGCATTTAGCTGGAGCCAATGCACAGATGTTTTGTTTCCCAGACACTGGGCATGAGGGCTGCACAGGGGCTTCTTCAGGGTACTGCTGGTTAGCTTCCTCAGCTAGGGATAGGAGCCAGGGAAGGAACTGGGCTGGCCATTCTCAAGTTAGAAGATGCCATACCAGCTGGGAATAGATAGCAAGAGGAAATTTCTGAGTATTGATCTTTTAGTGGCAATAGGAAGAATGTCACTGACTATATACCTATGTGTTTGTGGACAGAATCCAGGTTAGAAATACATGCTTGGAGGCAGTACTTCCAAAGTATTTCAGAGATTTATAATTTTATGAATTGAGAATGAATTTTCCTGTGAAAATTGTGTGGTGACAGCGAGGGGCATCATTTCCTCAGGGAAGTGTGTGAAAACCTTTCACATGTAAGATGGATAACCCAGAGATCTAGGGCAACTTGGTCATTTCTATAGGAAAAGACCATTCCACTCATTGCTGCTTTCGTGGGCTTTCACATAAGCAGCTTAGCACATACTTAATTCTTGTTTATTAACTTTTCATGTACATGTTTCATGTACATGTACTTATAAGATCTATGAAGACAGAATTGTGCCTTAATCTTATCATAATACCCAAATTAAATTACTCTGAAAAGCACTTTAAAGCATCTTATTTCTGTTTCTTCCTTGTCCTTTTTGGGAGGGAAAGAAAGATTCCATGAGAAGATGGGAAAGAGAAATAGAAGATGGAAAAGTACCCTTACTGGCCTCCTTTTTCCGCTTCTGTCTGAAATGTAGAACTTTCTTTAAAGTTATCCGAAGGCAAAATGGAACTGGCTGAATTTAGATACATTAAGAAAAGGAGCCTGGAGGGAGGTATGAGGAATGGTCTAAAGTACAGCTATCATCCAAGAGCAAAGGAGTATTGTACTATTACAGTGAAGGGGAAAGAACACTTTATGGTCTTTTGTGAATACATTCGAAGATGGAGCCCTTGGTTGTTCAGTCAGCTTATCCTTCCCCTACTTTGAGTAATGTTTTCTGAGCTATCCTTGGCTTCAGATACCTCACAGTGACTAGAAGTGATGAAACCATAGGGAGGGACCTTCCCCAATCCCTAGGTTCCATTCTGCCAAGTCTTATTCATGAAAACACAGATAATGGTAATCCATGTAAGGACTAGTTAGGCCACCATGAGTCCTGGCTATTCAAGATGATGGCACGAAAGCCAACCTTGAGTTAAAAAAAAAATTAATTTCCTCTTTCTTGCTGTCTTTGAAGGAAAAGTAAAGATATCAGCTTCGTGCTAAGGTTTTCTTGTTTTAATCCAACTTTCGGGAGAGAGCAATTTTCCATTTGTTGGTTTGCAAATTATAAAAATTAAAAAATTATAATTCTCAAAGAATTATAAAAATACAGATTATAAAAAGAAAGAAATTACTGATCCAAAATGGTCTCAATACCCAGAATAATTATAACAATGCAGCATATTTCCATCAATTTTTTCCTGTGTGCTATTTGTTTTTTCTCTTTTATATGCTTTTATTGGTGCATTGTAATTATACATGACAGTGAGGCTCAAAGTGATACCAACATACATGCACCCTGTGTGCTATTTTTAACTAGCTAAAGTATATTCTACAAACAGTCCCAATAAAATAAACACATAACCTGTTCTTAAATTAATCAGAAAACATAAGATCTTGTAATTCTAAAAGTAATTATGAATTTTCAGATTCAGTTTTGGTTCTTTAGCATAAATATCAAGTGTAGAATTCTCTTTGGTGAATTAATTGCCACTAATCTCTAAGGAGTATTATAAAAGAAAAGTATTTTTTAACTTTAAGTATCCATAAACATAAGATTAACTTGTATCACAGCAAGTTTCTGATTTTTATACCACCACATTTGGGAGGGACTTTTAAACTAGAAAAAAAAAGGCAAAGAATTAACATCAAGCACCCAACTTGCATTATAGTCCTTTCTCTAAGCAAGTATCTAAGCAAGAGCCAAGAAGAACTGGGACAAGAGCTATTTTTATGTTATATGCTCTTTATTTCTGGGATTTGCAAGCAAAATGGTGTGAAGAGTTTCCTGACTGCTGTTCTTAACTCTGGTTTATTTGGAAAGTGTTATTTAAAAAATAACATGGATTCTACTTTTTCCGCATTAAGGATTTACCAAACAATGTCAAATGCATATTCGATTGAGTTATAAGATAGTACCTGCCTTTGTCTGTGGTCATGAAAGTAGTTTATTACCGAAAACTGTGTTTCAAACATGAGAAGACATAATCCATCGCTTGTGTTTTTAAAGACATCCATGGTTCCTGGAGAACCCCTGAGTTATCTGGAAAGCTCATGAAACCCTTAGACCTAAAGGCTTTTCAAGTCTTAACGTTTATTCTAGCAAATAAATCATCCCTCTTTTGGGAGGGTAAGAATGTCTTAACCCCTGACACTTTATTTTCACTATCATGGAACAATTCACGAAGTATTCAGTGTTTCAAGTCTAGGTGATTATGTTGTAGAAGATGGGATGGAATTAAAATGGGCTATCAATATGATCTGGACAGATGGGTACCTTGCTTTGCTAAAGCAGCACTGCTTCCATGACATCACAAACTGTACATGGGCATAGAGATCTCAAGTCAAGCACAGCCCTTTAGTGCCTGGTCACAGGCCCAGCTATGGAGGATAACAATGAACATGGCTCTCCCAGCCCTGCCGCTTATGTCTCCTGGGGAAAATTTACAGGCAGGATCTCAGGAGGGAGGGGGATCCTAAAGGGCAATGAGTGCAAAGGTTCTCGGGGTAAAACATGGAGGCTTCAGAGGGAATACTTGTTGTAGAATTGGTCTGCATTCTAAAAATACCCCATGATCTTTGTGTTCTTTTGATGGTTGTTGACTGCCCTGATCTCTACTTCCCCAGAACTAGCAACAGCACATGCAAAAAGAGATAGGGCCTCACACAGTGAGCCTGGGCTGCTCAGCTCAGCAGCAGTGCCTGGTCTTACCCACACCTGCATCTCCAACAGAAAACTCCAGTAGCTGAGTTAGTATTCATCAGTCAACATTACTGTTGACATGAAGACCATGTGGCAAAAAAATCTATAGACAGTAAATAGTATGAGAATTCAAAGAGCGATGTAATCCAGGTGATTTATATAAAAGAGCTTATAATTGAAGTAGTTATTTAAGTAGAGGTATCTCATTCCTGACTTATTGGAGAACATATTCTAGGAATTATGGGAATTGTTGGCTTTAGGAATGGTAGGTTTAAGATTCATCATTTGTTCATATTCCACCCCCCTCTTTCTGTCACTTTCATCCATTTTTTTTTCCTTCCTCATTCCACCAAGAGGGTTCAGTCAACACTGCACCTTTCATGTATTTATAGTACAACAGAGTATTTATCATCTAAGTTTTAGAAATTTTACTCGAAATAGAAAAGTAAATGGTTCATTCACTTATATCTTTTTTTTTTTTTTTTTTTTGGTGGTACTGAGGATTGAACTCAGGGACATTCTACCTCCAAGCTATATCCTCAGCCCTATTTTTTTTTATTCTTTATTTTGAAACAGGGTCTCACCAAGTTGCGGAGTGCCTCACTAGGTAGCTGAGACTGGCCACAAACCCGGATCCTCCAGTCTCACCCTCCCAAATGCTGGGATTACAAGCATGCACCACCATGCCCAGCTCATTCACTTATAGCTTACATTTGCTAATAAATCCCACCTTCTCTCCTTTTGGAAACAAAAGTAGGTAGGGGAGGAACACATGTTGGAAGAGTTGAAGGATCAGTCCAAAGGTGGGGGAGTCCTGTAAGAACATGGGAAGAGAATTCTCGCCTGGGCTCTCAGGTGCCATGGTGTTATCCATACATGACAGATGCCATTGCTGCTGGGCCCTGGACCATACCTACACAGCTGCTCACTAACTTCTAAGTCTGTAGTTACTAAGAAATTAGACTACAAGCATTTTTCTGTGTGTGAACTCTCTTTAGCCAGCTCCTTAGTGTGTTCGGTACTAGCATAAGAGTGTGTGTGTGTGTGTGTGTGTGTGTGTGTGTGTGTGTGTGTGTAAGTGTGTGTATGTAGCTCAAGGGCAAAACTTCAAGGAGTTTATCAGAAGTGAGAGATTTTTTACTAAGGCCCTGTTTTTCAGTTTGCTACTTATTTTAGTTCATAATTGAAATGAACATGAGAAATGCCATTGAACACCTATATTTAAAGTGGTATTTTAATTTTTTAAATTATTTATTTTTAATTGGTGCATTGTAATCATACATCTTTGTTATGTACAAGCTGGTAAAGGCATACATGCACACATTTCTCATTTAACCCTTCCACAATTCCCACCCCCCCTCCTTCTTAAGTTCAGTTTAATGATTGACTTTGATGTGTTCATGAAAGTACATCATCCCCCCCCGCCCCCATCACCTTCCATTAAGTCAAATTCTTTGCTCACCTAAGGATTCTCCTTCATCTGGAGTCCCTTATGTTCCATTTTCTCCCTAGCTTCTACATATTGGGGAGAGCATATGATTTTTTACTCTTTGTGACTGGCTAATCTCACTTAACATAATGTTTTCCAGTTTCATCCATTTCCCTGCAAATAACATGATTTTGTTCTTCTTTATGGCTGAGTAAAATTCCATTGTGTACATATCCCATAATTTTGTAATCCATTCATCTGTTGATGGACATCTTGGCTTGTTCCACAGTTTGGTAATTGTAAATTGTGCAGCTGTAAACATAGATACACATGTGTTCATCTGATAGTTTGTTTTCCGTTCTTCTGGGTAGATGCCCAGAAGTGATATTGCTGGATTATATGGTAGGTTCATTCCTATTCGTCTGAGGATTCTCCATATTGTTTTCCAAAGTGGTTGCACTAATTTGCAATCCCACCAACAGTGTATTAGAGTTCCCACTTCTCCACACCCTCACCAGCATTTGTTGTTTGTTTGTTCTTGATGATTGCCATTCTGATTGGAGTTAGGTGAAATCTCAAGGTAGTTTTGATTTGCATCTCTCTGATTGCTAATGATGTAGAACATTTCCTCATACATTTATTGGCCATTTGTATTTCTTCTTTTGTGAAGTGTCTATTTAGATTCTTTTCCCATTTTTTGATTGTGTTATTTGTTTTCTTAGCTGTGAGTTTCTTGAGTTCTCTGTATATCCTAGATATTAGTCCTCTATTAGAAGAGTAAAGTGGTACTTTTAATTTTAAACACATTTCTGAATGCCTTTAACCATTATCTGAGCTTCTTGCTTTATAATCCTTACCAGAAAGCAATTTTAAAGGTATGTACATTTCCATCCTGGGTGCTTAATGAACCATTTCATGGGACCCTGATGGCCTGCACAGGTGTCTTCTGCCCTTCTGTGGCTGCCTATCCCTTCTAACTTCCCTGTGACTCATCTTGATTCTTCCAAAACCTCAATTCTAGGTCGTTGCCTCTTTACATCATCCTACCATACTGTTTCTTTCTAAATTCTGAAGACAGCAAGGTTCAAAATAGAACTTAACACTTTGACGTGGTCTGTAGTTTTATCAAGAGAACCTGAACTAAATTTTTTAAAAATGCAAATGAGTGGTCTTTTATTTTTCCTCTTCCAGTGGGGGACTTCCCAATGTTCCTGCCCTTGGATGGAGCAGTCTGTGGTAGCACTGAGGGGAATAATTCTATATTTGGCAGTTCTATGTTGCAGCAAGACTCATAAACACAGCAGATGTACCTTCTGGGTGACTGCCATTGGCATGCATCTGGGGAGTTATTTACTAGTTACTAGCAGATTGGGGTGGGGGATGGTAAAGGAAGGGGAACCAAGGACTTGCACCAGCATTGTTTTCTTTTTTAAGGTACTGTCCCCAAACACAAACCTTCTTCTAAATGGATCTGTTAGACTTCAGTGTCTGTAGAAATGTTGCCTTAGAGGTTTCCCCTGAGCTGAGAGAAGTAGGCCCTGCCTGGCTTCAGTCATTGTGTAGACCCCAATTGTTTCTAAAGGAAAAGCATTTGAGGAAATGAGTTTGTGCCCTCTGTGTGGCATTGTCTGGTTTTATAAAAGTCGACTTAGGGGATTTTGTCTGTGAAACCCATAAAGCAGCTTAAGTAATTGGAGCTAAATTATTCTCCCTGGAACACAGCCAGGGCAGTGGCCCTAGTGAGCCTGGAAGGGCACAGGGAACTTCCAGCTTTGTCCTGCTGGTGATTAAGGGGCTGCTTCCACCCACCGTGGAGACCCCTTGGATTCTCCTCTGCTGGGTTCCCTGCCATGATGTTTTTCCTCTACCTGCATCCCCAATCTCTTGTATTTTGCAAACAGTTGCATTTGTAGCTTTCCACAGCTTCTATCTTTCCTTTTGTGAGAGCAAAGCTAGGGTTTAAGAGACTCTTGGTTGGATTTCTGAAGTCTCTTTCCTGAAGAAACAGGATGAGAGGATTGGCTTGAGCAACCTAAGGACCCACTGCACTTACTGTGAGACCAGTTTAGAATAGCTTCTACAGATTACTAAGTATCTCCCATCTCCCCTCATTTTTAACATGCAAGGGTTAGAAGACCCTATATTGCTTGTGCAGGGTTTAGTGAGGAACTTTTCCTGATCTAAATGTTTTTAGCACATTCACTTAATGTGGCAGCTCTTCCTCTGCTTCTTCTTCCTCTCCCTAATTCATTCCCTTTCCACCCCATGTCATTCAGTCTCTTCTTAAAGCCAGAACCTTTAGTTACAATCTAAGTTCCATAATTAATTAGCCTACATTTATTGTATGTATACTGTACAAAATACTATGCACATTATATTATAGATATTTATATACACCTTATACATTTATATAGATCTTTACCTCCCTTACTGTATGTGAATTCCTTAAAATCAATGACAAAGCATTATCCATCTTTGACTCTTCCTTAGTATAGTGCCTTGCACATGGTCAGTTCTGAATAAATGAGGCTAGCACTGTGGTTGCCAATAGATTTCAAGTGTGTAGTAATAGGTATGTCAGCTATTAAGTGTGTAGTTATCTCAGCACCATTGTGTCTTCTTCCATTCATGCCCAGGAAAATGCTTATCAACTAGATGGGGACCTTCCTTTTTTCTTCTTCTTCTTCTTCTGCTGTTTTCTTGTCTTATTGCTTTATCCCTCTAAGTCGTTAATTACCTATGGGAGGTGTGACTTCTTATCCAGAGGCCCATATTGCTCATAAGTTTTTCTTTCTTTCTTTTTTTGTGTGGTACTGGGAATTAAACCCAGGAACATTCTACCTCTGAGCTACACCCCCAGTCCTATTTATTATTCTTTATTTGGAAATAGGGTCTCACTAAGTTGTGGAGGGCCTCACTAAGTAGCTGAGGCTGGCCATGAACTCGGATCCTTTGGTATCAGCCTCCCAGGTACTGTGATTACAAGTATGCACCACCACGCCCAGCTAAGTTTTTCATTCTTCTGTGACTACTTATGCCTATTGGAAGGAAGAACAGAAACAATAGGGATCTCTACTTCCATGCTCATCCTGACTCCAGTTGCAGTGACTGCTGCTATTTTTATATTCTTTCCTCCATTCCTTTGTATTTAAAAAGAATTAGGGTCTGCCTGGGCTTTTAGTATATAAGATTTATTTTTATCCAAAGAACCTGAGTTATTTTTGTTCATCTGCATGAAAACTATTGATTGTAAATGAAGAGGAAGGATTAAAAGATTTTATAAATTTTGAAGTTTTTGTATTTAAAAATGACTCTAGATGCACTGAATCGTTCATGGATTTGTTAACTGAGCAATTATCTTCCTTAGCATCAAGCAATTATCCCTCACTAATCTTTGCTTACTATTGTCATGAGAATTGAGATTTCTGAATATTGCCTTCAGTTTTGAATTGCTTGCCAGAGCTGTAACACATGAGGTCTTTGTGTTCTTTCTCCAGCAATTGATGAGAATCCAGCATTCAGGCTGTCTGCATAGACATCTTGCAAAATGAGATCTTTTTTCCAATTTCTTTGGTTGAATTCAAGAGATCATTAATGAAAGGCTGACGTTCAAGTAGCAAATGAAAAGCCAAGTATAACAACAAACGGTTTGCACCAAAAAAAAAAGTTCTGTGTTTCTCTCCTCAAAGCAACTGTCATGCAGTGAGGTTGTGGTGGAGTTTGGTCTCCTCTCTTCTCCTCTCTTGTGTTTCTTACTACCTGCTCAGCCCTACAGCAAGGCTTCTCTGAGTACCAGTTCATGCTGGGCAGGCTGAAATGGCAGCAGAGAGCCGTGACCACATCGGAGAAGTGTGCATGTTGTGTTAGCATCTTTGCTGTCTTTTAAAGCTAGAGTCTGCCATCTCTCAGCAGGCAATGGATACATTTTTTTTCACACTGTATTATTATGGAGAACCCAGGATGTATATGTCGCTGTACCAGGCAGGGTGGGCTGATATGGTCTAGATAAGATTACTGTAAATTGATTTCTTGTGTGGCTTTTGAAATCAGTTTCTTCTAGATGTACCCTTTCTTTTGGAGGGGTGTACTGATTGAACCTGGGGTGTTCTCTGAGCTACAATTCCAACCCTATTTCATTTTTTATTTTGAAACAGAGTCTAAGTTGCTGAAGTCCTCACCAAGTTTCTGAAGCTGTCCTTGAACCTGTGATCCTCCTGTCTCAGTTTCCAATTCCCAAGTACTGAGTTTACAGACATATACCATCACACCTGGCTTACATGCATCCCTTCTATAAAATAGAAATAAAGTGTGTCATGAGTGTAAAAACTACTGCTACTACTACCAGCACCTATCAGCTGCAGGGTCTTTACTTTGTCAGGCACTTTAATCAACCCTTCAAGCATAACATCCCATTTAAATCTTTCAGCTCTCTGAAGTGGGTAATATATCCTTATTTAGCAGAAAATATAACACCTCTACATTGCATACCCAAAAGTTAAGTTAAAAAAAAAATAGGAAGAAATATATGTAACTCTTAACAGAAGGCCAAGGTTCATAGAAATAAGGTCACTAATCCAGAAACAAATCCAGAAGTCTGTTCTATCCACAGGTTGTTGTCTTTAGTCACTACCTGCTACTTTCTTCTTGGGGTTGTCAAGTACCAGATCACCCTTTGACAGCCAATTCATGACTTTGTTGGCTAATTCTAGGGTTGTCTTCAATGTGACAGTTAAGGCAGCAGGCATACAAGTAATTAGAAACCAAGACCCCAGGTTTTTGCCACCTCTTTTATATATTAGACTCCCCCAGTCATCTACACTAGGAAGGGGCTGGCTGGGTGCTAGAGACTCAAGACTCACACATGAGTTTGCTTGGGAAATAGCAAGCAAGAGAGAGGAGCCTCCTTTAGCCTCTTAAAGAATCTGTAGTACATCCTCACCCTGTTGCTAATGAGGCTGGAGAGAATATAGAGCCTTAAATCAGTGTAGGAAGCAAATGCCATTTCCTGGCTGACCCATCCAGGGCAGGACAAGTAAGCAAAGCAAAACACAGTAAAACACAGTGAGGTAGGACTAACTAGTTCAGTGTCACACCTGAAACATCAGAGCTCATGGACACTCTCAGGCGGAAAAGAAGCGCTAGTTCAAACTGGTCATATGTTATTGAATGCTTGATATAGCAGAATCTACATCACCTGGAAAGTTGATAGGAATATGGACTTTCCTAGGGGAAGTCTCAACAATCAGTGTTTTAACAAGGAAATTTTGATGCACAGTAAGATGTGCCAATCACTGGTTGAAGGTATACTTCTTTTAAAATCATTGCAAATAGATCTAGTGAAATAAACAACAACAACAACAAAAAAGCAACTAACTAAAAGATAATTTATAATTGTATCAACTCACCTATCTGAACTTTAACCATTCATTTATTCATTTACCATTTATTGAGTGTCAGGTGTTCTGAGAGATGCTAATTGATTTCATGCTTATAGAATGTTGTGGGATGATTATATCCTCATTTTATAGCCAGAGAAACAGACAGGTTCAGAGATATCAGGTTACTTTTCCAATATCACATAGCTAATAATTGTTTTAGGATTTGACCCAGGTTTCTGGACATAATGCTCTGAGAATTAAACAAGATATCCAATCACTTTGCAAACAAAGAGAAAGGCAGAAACCCAAGAAAAAATTTAAAAACTTACCATCTGTATGAAATTAACCTTGTCAGAATAAAAAGAGTTAACCAACCTGACATTCCCATAGGGAAAAATCCACATAAACCCTTTTAAAGAGATTAAACATGCAATCTTTCTGTGTATGGTTTATAGTCATGCAACACTTTGTAAATTGTTATATTTTAAATCTATAAGATATTTGAACACCTGCTAATGTGCAGATCATTCAGTAAACATAGATCTGATGTATACAGTACTGCATTAGGTATTGAGTAGAACTTAAAAAAATAGTACTAGGTGGTCTCAAGTTATTTAAGAGACACAAATGAAATAATTAGAAAACAATAGAAGAGTATCAGGGTCTAAGTGACATGATGTAATGGTGGTTGAGTCAACAGGGTGAGATCAGTGAGGGTCAGAAGATCCATTCTCTGTAAGTAATTCAACCCTCCAGTGTTTTCCAGGAGAATAAGTCTGCATAATCAGTAAACTGAAGTTAGTTGCTCTGGCCTAGAGCAAAGGATAGGAAGCATAGCTTACTCTGTGTGTGTGTGTGTGTGTGTGTGTGTGTGTGTGTGTGTGTGTGTGTGTGTGTATTTGTATATATCTTTCCAAATTGTGAGTGGTTATGGACATGTAAAATTTCAATGGTAATTGTTTTTTTTTTTTTGTTTTTTGTTTTTCCAGTAGTGGGGATTGAACTCAGAGGCATTCTACCTCCGAGCTATACCCCCAGCCCTATTTTTTATTCTTTATTTTGAAACCGAGTCTCACTAAGTTGTGGAGTGCCTCACTAGTTAGCTGAGGCTGGCCGCGAACCCGGATCCTCCGGTCTCAGCCTCCTGAATGCTGGGATTACAAGTGTATGCTACCACGCCTGGCTTCAAGGGTAATTGTTAAACTGCCCCCAAACACATTTGTGTGTGTGTGTTTGTTTTCACATGTAAAAATGTGTGATAATCTCATGCTCCTTGTATTTCTTAACAATATTTTTGTCTTTACTAATTTAGTGGAAAAAATAACATTGCTTTTTGGTTTTTTTTTTTTTGTAGAGTAATTTTTTGTTTATGTCATGTCTACATCCTTTATTATTTTTCATGTGAAGGATGTCCTTATTTGTAAGAAATTGTTGTACTGTATGGATTGGAGCCTTTTGTTGTGTGAGTTGTTTATATTCCTCCCCATATTTGTTAAAAGCTTTTATTCATGCCATATAGAAGTGTTATATTTTTATGTATACAAAACCATAAACTGTATATTCTCTATGAGCTTTAGGAGTTGCTCGTATTTAGAATTACTGCTTCAGAACAATTAAAATATTCATATCATTGTTTTCTGTACTCATATATTTTTAAGAATTCTAAATTTTATTTATATAAAGAGTGAAGAAGGGACCTAGCCTCATTTTTTTTTCAATCTAGTAGACAACCACATGTTCTAGACCTAATCATAATGACTAATCTACTTTTCCCCACTGATTTCATATGCCACCTCTGTTATCAACTGAACTCCCAAATTTGTTTGAATGATTTAATTATTTTGAACCAGTAAGGAACCACACTTGTCAAAGCACCGTCTCATAAGCACTGGCTCCAGTACACTTTACAGGAAGGGAGTGAGATGCAATAGTCTTAAAGGGTATTTTTGTGTGTGTCAAGAAAAAAAGCTCATTATTTTGATGATATGCTCTCCAAAAATGTAAGATTCACAAAGGCCTAGAGCAGATTCTTTAAAAATATGTGTTAAATGAATGAGCTGGTGCTTCAGTATCGTCATATCTATTTTTTGCTCTCTAGAAGTTTAATATATTTTATCCAGATAGGGAAATAATACACCCAAATGAGTATAATTTCACTATTTCAGATTGAGAATTGTGAATGAAAAGCTATAAAACCTTCTAGAAATCTATCCGAAGAAAATAGGTCAAAAGAGAGTAAAAACTACACGTATTTCAAATTCTCGATGTAGTCTATATTAGCAAAATATTGCTAGCAAGTAACCTAAATAGCCAATAAAATAAATAACCAGAAAACCATTTAAAAGGAAAATACAGAAATTAGGAACATGGTATGCCAACTATTAAAAATAAATATACGCATTAATGGAAAAAGCTAGAAGAGTAATATCAAAATGATGTTATGTGGGAGTAATATTTTGTATTATAACCTCTGATTTTCAAAATGTTGATAATGCTGGCATTTTGCTTCTATAGTAATAAAATAAATAGCACCACGAATCTAATTTAATGCTCATCCGAGGCATAGACACATGGGCTGCACCCTTAATTGACTATTGTTTCACAGTATTGGCTGCTGAGTCAGTATTTTGAGCTTTATGCAGCTAGAAAGGGGTAACATAAAAATGACATCTATCAGCAGGCTACCTTGTAGGAGACCTGTCTATACAAATGTCAAAACTTCTGCTAGCCTTTTGTGAATAAGATAGCCCAAATGTGAATTTTTTTTAATTCTTTGTGTGTACACAGAACCTATTTCTTTGAATTCTTTCCATCTTTCCAAGCTAACTAAATTTTATTGAAATTTATAGATCACATAGTAAATTAGATTGCACATATCTGCAGATTCTTTCGTGGCTACAAAATAAAGAATGAGCTACCTCTCTCTGGTAGCAATTTCTTTTTTCTGTTTTCATTGTACATACCTAGTGAAATTCTGGGAAAATGTCATAGCTATATATTTGTGATTTAATTAAAAAAAAAAAAAAAAAAGAGCTTCAGTGTTCTGTACTTAGTGCCAACAGCAAATGTGAAAGATGTTTTCGGGGGGGGGGGCAAGTAGCAACATCACTTTTAAGAGCAGCATTCTTTGTAGTAGACTATGTGAATAGGAATCCCGGGAGGGGTGGGTTATGAAAGCCTTTTGTTCTTTGCTGCTTCTTTGCAGATCTTTGAGCTGTTCATCTGTGTTCTTCTACCTCTGGTGAAATCTAGGCCTTCTCATAGCAGCTTTAACACTGGACAATGTAGTCTCATCACTATCTTTCAGTTTTCTTTCTAAATTTTCTGCACCCACAGAAGTGTCTTTCTGGATAACGTGTCTTGGTTTCCATCAGGGATGCAAGGCAGTAGATGTGGTATTGAACACCTGAAATCAGTTCACAGATGACTTCCAGTTCCCTTGCTACCTACTAGACTTGGATGTTGGAAGGCAGGTGATTTAGGTAGGTTGCTAGTGACAGGCAGGGTCTGCTTTTATGGAGCCAGTTTAATCCTAAGTGATTATGATATCTGTCTTTCTTTACCTCTGCCACTTCTTCTTTGGAGAGGAACAAATTACACTCCAAAAATTAGAGTCCAAGGATGTTCAGAACCAGCACTCTCCCTGGCAAAAATTTTCTCAAAATGTGGTACCAGGACCAGCCTCATCTGCATCACCTGGGAAAGTCATCTGTATCAGGCCCCCACATCAAACAGGCTGGACCAGGAATTTAGGGTGGGCCCAGCAAGCCTTCCCAGTGATTGGGATGTATGCTCAGGCTTGACAACCATGACTCTTACAAAAACAGAAACTTACCCACACTGCCTTCTCGCTGCCATATCCTTTCCTTAGGGTTGCATGATACATAAAACCCAGTTTCAATCTTTAGAGGAAAGTACCCCCTAGATTTACCTCCACTCCTACACCTCAGAGGAACCATTTTTTAAAATTATTTCTGTTTTTAGATATATTGATAATTCTTTCCAAGTCTAAAATATATTCTTTATGAATCATCTGCAAGAGGTATTTATTCCTACCTTTTTTAAGCGATGAGGGTTTTGGTTTTTTATACTCCCTTCCCTTTTGCCTGCCTTCTCCCAATCATTCATCACTTACACTTTTTATTTTTTGGTTCTTCCAGAGATTGCTTTTTGAGGTCTTTACCCACTGAAATTAAACAATGCTATATAAAGTGAAGTAATGGACATTCACCCCTCTCTCCCTTTTCTACCACACCCCCATTTCTTTCCTCCCTTTCTCAGATAAACCACTAAGTTTAGATTGTCAACATTATTATCTGTTATAAAATCATTTGGTAGTTTATGTTTTGCTTCTGAAATTTGGAAATAGTGTTTGCAATAGGGCAGCTAAGTTAATATTATACACTACTAGAGGAAGGGATATGGCTGATCTTTGACTCAACATGTGGCCCACCAGTGTGTGTCCTGTTGTCTTTACTGCCACATGACAGAACTTCCCTAAGTGTTTTTTTGTGGATGTTAAGGGGACATGTAGCAAAGTGAGCTGGGGAACACTAGAGTATACTCCAGTTTGCAGGACTCTGAACAGCCTTTAGTTTCTAATGAGAATTATTGATCTTCAAGAGAGAGATTGGAGTCAGACATGGTGGCACAAACCTATAATTCCAGCACTTTGGGAGGACAGCCTCAGTAATGTAGCAAGACTCTCAACAACGTAGTGAGACTCTGTTTCAAAACAAAAAATTGGAGAAAAGCGTTGAGGGTGTAAGTCAGAGGTAAAATGTCCCTGGGTTCAATGCCCATTACCACACCCCCCTAAAAAAAAGAGAAGAGATGAGGGGATTGGTACACATCTTGGAAAATGCTGTCCTATGGAATCTGTAGTTCCTTGGGTCCATGTGATCTCTTTTCTGCCTAGATTCTGCATCCTGCCCATTACCTAACTTGTCTGGTTCAATGGTTCAATGTTCAGTCTTAGTGCACCAGTGCTCCCTTAGATCTCAGCCCCAATTTGCTGGACCCAGGACAGTGTATGTTGCCTCAGTTACCATATTAGCCTCTAAGAGCTCCAGGTGTATGATCCACAATGAGAACTGCAGCAACACTTAACTTTGTCAGAATGCACACTCATTGTCTTTTATAAAAAAAATAAGATTATGTTTTGTAGCCAGGTGTGGTGGTACACACTTGTAATCTTGGTATTTTGAAGGCCGAAGCAGGAGGATCACAGATTTGAGGCCAACCTCAGCAACTTAGTGAGAACCTCAGAAACTTAGTGAGACCCTGTTTCAAAATAAGAAAGACCTGGGGGTGTAGCTCAGAGGCAGAATGCCCCTGGGTTCAATTCCCAGTAACACACACACACACACACACACACACACACACACACACACACACACACACACACAGATTGCAATTTACATTGTTTCTCAAATGCTTGTTTTTCCTTAAGCATTCTCCAAATTATCACAGAAGCAGTGATCACAACCAACCTAACCCCTTAAGGATACTTTCTTTCTGGAAAGCAGAGCCATCTAATGATAAAAGAAATTGACTCATTTAATGAGAAAACCCCTGAAATACATCCCCAGTTCTTAAGATTCATGATTCAATATCTGAATTATTATTCACTCAAATAAAACAATTGTTTTGTGGACAGAACTGTTTTGTAATACTGCAATATAGGAGAACATTTAATTTCAGTCTGATCCATACTTCCTAAGAATAAAATATACACCCCGTTTCCCCCTTTGGCACTCGGGATTGAACCCAGGGCCTCCCACATGCGAGGTAAGCTCTACCATTGAGCTATATCCCCATCCCAAATGTACCACTCTTGAAGGAAAAGGCCTTACTGTGTTGTGGCAAACTGCAAAATGTAGGCAAACACAGCAAATAGACACAGAGTATATGGCTACCAAAAATATTTACTAATTTTAAAGTACTTATTCATCACTTTTTACTGAATGAATATTTCTTTCCTTTTATCCTACAAATTTAGTTCCTTCTCCTACCCCTTCTCATGAAGCTGTAATTTGTCACTCAGAAAGAAGCAGATTTATGAGCCGGACATGGTGGTGCACGCTTGTAATCCCAGCATTCGGGAGGCTGAGACCGGAGGATCCCGGTTCACGGCCAGCCTCAGCTAACTAGTGAGGCCCTCCGCAACTTAGTGAGACTCGGTTTCAAAATAAAGAATAAAAAATAGGGCTGGGGGTATAGCTCGGAGGTAGAATGCCCCTGAGTTCAACCCCCAGTGCCGAAAAAAAAAAAAAAAAAGAAAGAAGCAGATTTATGTTTATCTTTCTGAAAAAAAATTTCCAACTGAACCATCTTTAAGATACTTTGCTTTGGAAAAATGGCCACCATGCCTTAGAACCTAACTTTATAAAATGAAACCTGTTCTTCATGTGGATTGACTTAATCATGGAACACTTGGGAACCAATCTATATATTTTCAACTTAAAATTAGCATTTTCTGTTTCCTTGGGCTAAATTATATTTTGTGTAACCATCCATTCAAAAACCATTCACTCAGTGCCTGCTTTGCTTGGAAGCCTGGGCTGCACACAGAACAGAACATAGAAGGGAGTAAAGCATGATGTCTCCCCTAAATGCCCACACTTTAACTGGGAAAATTGAATGTATGTAAGGATATAAAGTGTAAAACACAGATGTATCCTGTAACAGAACTACACATACAATAGTTTTTGGAGTTCTATTAATAGTGTTTTGATTATTTTGGTGGAACCTCTGATATTATCCAGTCATAGCAACAAAGGATGAGTCCTAACTGGTAGATTCTGAAAGGAATATAAAGACACAAAAAATCTGTCTTGTGCTCTTGAAAACTGGATCAGGAAATAAGCCATAAATGCATAAAAGTTAGTAATTGAAAAATAAGCAGTATAAGCCAAAAGACATATGTGCTGCCATAAAACAGAATATGACTAATCACCAGATGAATAGGTTTGCTTTTCAAAAACCCTTCCTCCTGAACTCCATGGGTCTTTTCCACTTTCCCAAGAAATCAGAATGTCCCAGAAGGTTAGTAATAAGAGTAGAATGGTGAGGCAATCATGTCAAGGCTGGAGAGAAAAGGAAGGTGAGAGTTCTCAGGAGCAGCATCCCTAATGAAGAAAGACATCTGGTGACAGTGGTTTTGAGGACATGCTAGAGGAGAAAAGAAGCAGACACCATAGGATAATAGTTCAGAGTTTCTACTCTAACCAAATAACCTTGGGTTTGAATCCCAAGTCTACTACTTTGTTCCTTGTGAAAACGTGGACATGTTTCTTAATCTCTCCAAGTCTGTTTTCTTATTAGTATAATGGGAATAACAGTCAAATTTTTCAGTGCTGTGAGTAGCAAATGAAATGCAGCATGTGAATAGCTGAGAACAGAATGTAGACCAATTAAGTGCTTGTTTTTTTCAGGCTACACAATGTTGCTTCCATTTTTACTACTATCTCTACAGCTCCTTCCCCGATCTATAAAAGGGATAATGGTATCTGCATAGACTTTTTTTGGTGAGAATGAAGCGAAATAAAGCATTAAGAATACCCACCCAGGACTGCAGCTCATGCATGGCACATTTCCAGGTGGGCATAGCTCCCGTCCATTGTAATTACAGACACATGTAGTTGTTCATACTTTTTTTTTTTTTTTTAAGGAAAGAGTTCTTTTCACTTTGGGCAAAGTAATATTTTTCAGCAGTGAGTTGGCAAAGAGTGAGCACATTCTATATAGCCAGTCTTATTTGTTACTGCTACGACTGTGGCCCCTCTGGACTCCTAGGATTTTGACCTCTAACTACTCTCATTCCCTATTCCCAAAAGCCTCGAATCTGCTCCAGGAGGAGAAGGTTCCCTGGAAAAGTCAGAAGAGATACTCTAGTTTTATTATTTCATTTAACATTTTTTAAACTGTGTAGGAGTAGAAATAGAAAGGAAACCAAAGTCTGCTGATTTCTGTTAACATATACAGCCTGCTCCAGTGAAATGTCCACCATTGTTTTAAATGAGAGGACTGTGGTCAAATCAGCATGTATCTGTGACCTGCGTATTCCCAAGTGTCTGCTGAGGAATTCCAGCAAACACGTACAGGCAAGAATCATGAGATAGACTTTCTTTTCTTAAGAAAAGAGTTGTGGGATTCTAAGAAGGTTTACTGGTGTTTTATCTCTCTGCTAATGTTTTCATTTTATTCCACAATCCAGAAATATTCTTAGCCTCTGAGTAGATTACATTTTCATAGCAATGCGGAGGATTAAACTCCCACAGATGTTAATGGAAGCCATATAGCTAGGCAGCACTTTCAAAATGTACCACTTAATGTCTGAACCTTTTAATCATGCTAGAAATTTTTTTCCAGCAAATAAACACAAATCTATTTTGGTACTAACAAAGAAAATCAGTAAGCTCACATTCTGTCTCACTCTGCTCTTGGAGAATGTACTAACTCTGTCTTTGGAAATTTAACAAATATCTATAAAGCTTTCCCCTAGATATGGCTTCCAAATTCATATACAGCTCCTATTTATTGGAAGACACACAACCAAACAAAACCTTAAAATAAGTAAAGTTTTTCTACATTAAACCTCTATGAATAAAAACTTCTAGAAAGAGTTCAAAGAGCAATACTGTGATTAGGATTTATTTAGAAAAGTAGCATAGCAAAGATTTTATCAAAAGTTGGGAAATGTCTATTTAGTTCACTTGCCCATTTTTTGCTTGTAAAAAATCAGATGTTCACCCTAATATGCAGATGCTAGGGAGAAAGTGGATCATAGGAGGGACTCTAGACCAAGAAGGAAAACCCTAGATGAGCAAAGAAGGTGACCTAACTGAAGGTGATGAGAGGAGGGGGGGAGAGGGAAACACCCTAATGCACATGATGTACATTCACAAACATATCAAAGTCAATCACTAAACCAAACATGAGAAGGAGGGAATGGAGAGGGAATTGGAGAAGGGTTAAATAAGTGCTGTGTGCATGTAGGCCTCTACCAGCTTGTACCTCACAAAGATTTATGACTATAATACACCAAAAATATATTTTAAAAAGTTGGGGAACTTGCAAATCACCATGTAGTGCAATGGAAATTGGAGTAGCAATATATCCTGCAAGGGCTGGGGACTCACTATGTTATTCACCCCTTTGTGTTTCCACTGCTTGGCCCATGAGGACATGTCATGAGTGTACCCTATGCCATGGACATTACAATCACTAAGATTCTATAGTCTCTCCAGTTTGAGAAATGATTTTATTTATTGCCTACTTTTCTTTTAATATCAGTTCTTTAATTGTGGTCCATTAAGCAGCACCATCTGAGAACTTGTTAGGAATGTACATTCTGCTGGGGATGTAGCACGTGCAAGAGCCCTGGATTCAACATCCAGGGAGAGAGAGAGAAAGAGAGAGGGGGGGGGGGAGAGGAAAGGAGAGGAGAGGAGAGGAGGAGAAGACGAGGAGAGGAGAGGAGAAGAGAGGAGGAGAGGAGGAGAGGGAAGAGGAGGACAGAGAAATGCACATTTTTAGGATCTAGCCCTATTGAATCAGAACCTCTAGAGGTGTGGCCCAGAGACCTGTTTTAAGCAAGCCCTCCTCTTGATACACACAGATGCAACTATTTGCCTAAGTACTGGCTAAAGTATTGAATTAACCTAAGTAGTTTTCTCTGCCTCCTGGTGGTCAGAGAGATTTATTCTAGGCTGTTGAACATCCTTACACTGGCCACCTGTTTAATTGTACTTGAAGTCAGCCAGTGCTTTGTTTCATGCTGTACTGAACCTCATGGCACAGGGAAGTGGAACCCAGACTTAGGACGAAATCAAAGATGGAGAAAGGAATAGGAATGCAGGTGAAAGAAGTTGGACCTCCGACATCTTCCTGAGAATTCACAACAGTAGTTCAAACATTTTTGAACTATGCATAATTATTAACCTATGTCTATACCTCTGTGAAGGCAGGAAATACCATGACTGAGTCATTTTTAATATGTCTTAGTACGCAGCTAACACATCAGGGTTTGGACAGATTGCTGTTGAACTGAATCAGGTTTGTGGGGAGCTTGCCAATTATGAGATAACAGAGACATCCCTGAGAGTGAGGGAGAAACTGACAATGAAGACAAACTCAGGAAGAGCCCAGGAGATTGTGGGGTCAGAGGAAAAGCCCAGAATTTAACAGGAAAATACTCAGTGGGAGCTTGATAAGAGGAAACACTGTGATTAGAAGTAGAAATCTGGGACTGAAAAAAAAAGAAAGGAAATGATGGGAACATGTGATGTTTGGAGGAAACAAAAAGGTTTGTGTATAAAGAGGCCACTTAGATTATGGACTTGCAAGATTAGAGGGTTCCAAAAGCAGAACGGAGCAAAATGGGGGCGAGAAAGAAAAGACCAGGTGGAAGAAATAGAACACCGCGGGCAGTGGGAGAGAATATAAAATTCATAGGGGGAATGGGGGAATATTTGGTATTTTATTTGATCATCTAGACCTAAGGACTTTAATATGAACTGTCTGTCAGTGTCCCCATGCTCAAAATTCTTCCCTGGAAGCCCCCACTACATATTTTGGTCCTTAGCAACCCAAATTCTCTGTACGTAGGTTTAGAGATTTTGTCCTGATAGCAAGCCATTAAGCAGCAATCCCAAAAGCCAAGATGCAAAGGACAGGACCTCCAGGGTCAGCTCTCTATGCAGGTACCATCATGCATCTGCCCGACTACCACGAGACTGTAAGATACATAGCAGCATTGTCCATGGAAGTGGTCTTTCTCTTTATTCAGCATCAGGTACTTTGTTCACCAAATGCACGTGCTTTCTGTGGTGGTGCTATGAACCAGTTTCCAGGTGCAAAAGAGCCTGAACTGTGGTGTCCAAAGCATCAGCTACTGATATCAATAGACATGCAAGTGTTCGTTCACCATTGCCTTAAACACAATACATTTTAACTTTTTTATTAATAAACCATTGGTAAGTTTTCTCTCAACAATGCATGTTCACTTTAGAAAATATAGGTAAGTAGCCTGGCACAGTGGTGTATAATTCCTGTATTTAATAGGCTGAGACAGGAGGATTGCAGGTTCAAGGCCAGCACATGGTAATTTAATGCAACCTGTTTCAAAATAAAAGAGGCTGTGATGATGTAGCTCAGAGGTAGAATACCTCTGGATCAATCCCCAGTATCACAAAAAAAGCATGTGTGTGTGTGTGTGTGTGTGTGTGTGTGTGTGTGTGTGTGTGTGTAAGCAAAAATACATATCTCAGCCGGACGTGGTGGTGCACACTTGTAATCCCAGCATTTGGGAGACTGAGACTGGAGGATCCTCCGGTTTCGAGGCCAGCCTCAGCTACCTAGTGAGGCCCTTGGCAACTTAGTGAGACCCTGTTTCAAAATAAAGAATAAAAAATAGGGCTGGGGGTGTAACTCAGAGGTAGAATGCCCCTGAGTTCAATCCCCAGTACCGCAAAAAAATATATATATATATATTAAATATATATATTTTAAAAATATATATATTTTTATATAATATTTATATAATATTTAAAAATGTATATATATATATATATATATATATCCAAATCTAGCCAAACCAGAAATAACTATTAATAGCTTTTGGCATTGTGTTTTCCTGTGTGTGTGTGTGTGTGTATGCATATGTGTCACCTAATGACAGAGGCATGTTCCAAGAAAGGTGGCATTAGGTGATTTCATCATTGCATAAACATCATAGAGTGTACTTACACAAGCTAAGGTGGGCAGGACATCATTAGGCCATATAATCTTAAGAGACCACCATCACATATGGTATCTGTCACTAACAAAGATGTTGTTGTGCAGTGCATGACTGTGTTTGTATGCTAGCAAAAGAAAACACATTTCTTTCAGAAAAGCTCTCTGGCAGGAAACTCGCTGGCCTTACTGTTCGAATTCTCTCCCTTGTGAGTGATCAGGCAGTGGGAGTTTTGAATTGATGATGCATCGTGAGAAAGTGACATCTGGGTTTTCATCTGTTTCCTCTCACTCTTGCATTTTGAACTTCTTCTCAGGATCATCCCCCTGCAAATAGCCCAACCCTCATCCAACCTAAATAAAGAATTGACTACCCAAGTATACCGTTTGGTGCCTCCCTCTTGTTTTATTGTAATTGTTGTTTTGTGGTACTGGGGATTAAACCCAGAGGCTTTTTACCACCGAGCTACACCCCCAGCCCAATTGGATTTCTTATTTGGAAACCTGCAATCCTCCTGTCTTAGTCTCCCAAGTATTTGGATTATAAGCATGTACAACCATGCCTGGCCTCCCTTTTGTTTGTTTGTTTGTTTGTTTGTTTGTTTGTTCAGTGTGTGTGTTTGTGTGTATGTGTGTGTGTGTGTGTGTGTTACTGGGGATTGAACCCGAGGGCATTCTACTTCCAAACTATACCAGCCCTATTTTATTTTATTTTTTTTTTTATTTTGAAACAGGGTCTTGCTAGGTTGATGAGGGTCTCTTTACTTGTTGAGACTGCCCCACTTGTCATCCTCCTATCTCAGCCTCCCAAGTATTGAGATAATAGACATGTGCCACCATGCCTACCTTCCTTCTTATTTTAACCACACTTTTTGCAAGAGTATACTTCCCCACAGCCTCAACTCCTTAACCTGCCTCAGGGTGACGTTTGCTTGCTCCCTGCCACCAGGCTTCGCTCCTCCTAAAATGTGGTAAAGTACTCTCAATGATGCATCAGTTATCATCAAACTTCCAAATCCAAAGAGAGTCTTCTGGTTGTTTTTTTGTTTTGTTTTGTGTATGTGTGTGTGTGTGTGTGTGTTTTCTCCTTACTGGGCATTTCTGTTATCATTGGCACTTAGCAGTTATTACTCTTTAAAATTCTAGTCTTCATGAGCATGGTGGCACACACCTGTAATTGCAGTACGGGGAGGCTGAGACCGGAGGATGGCAGGTTTGAGGCCAGCCTCAGCAATTTAGCTGAGGCCCTCAGCAACTTGTGAGACCTTGTTTCAAAATAAAATAGGCTGAGGGTATAGCCCAGTAGAATGCCCCTGGGTTTAATTCCCAGTACATTTTTTTTTTTAAGTCTCGTGGCTTCTGCCACCCATCTTGGTTTTCATTACACTTCTGCCACCAAGAAGTAGTCCTGCCACTCTGGGCACGTGTATTCATGTCTCTGTACTTGCTTTACCTGTAAATTGGAAATAATAATAGAACCTACCAAATTGGGTTGATATAAGGATTAGCTGAACTAAAGTTTACAGATCACTTAGACTATACCATAAGAAATAATGGGGCATGGTGGTGCACACTTGTAATCCCAGTACTTGGGAGGCTGAGACTGGAGGATCGCAGGTTCACGACCAGCTTCAGCTACTTAGTGAAGCCCTCCATAACTTAGTGAGACCGTGTTTCCAAATAAAGAATAAAAAATCAGGCTTGGGATGTAGCTTGAAGGTAGAATGCCTCTGGGTTCAATCCCCAGTACCACAAAAAAAAAAAAGGAAAGAAAGAAATAATTGATAATGGCATGTCCTCTCATATCTGCCCATTTTGTACAGGTTGGTTTTTGAATCAGGACTGATGGACTCATTAAAATTCTGAATGGATCATACCATCTGCACTTACACAAAATTCTAAGCCTCAAGAATTATCTTTCTTGCTTTTCTTTATACAGCTTGGCACTTGGCTCTTATTTGCTACTCTATAGCTATTTGTAAGGGCTGGGATTCAGGCGGGCCAGCTTTCTGTACTCACTCTGCCAAACAGCAGGAAAAGGCCAGGCCTGACTTGTCTCACTCACAGGGACAGAATTTTTTAGATTGGCTAGAAGAAAGGTTCATTAAGTGCTACCAATAAATAAATAAATAAATAAATCTCTCCATACATAAGAATATATATATAGTACAATATAATTATATATTAATATATATTACAATTACATAATTGTGTATACGTATGTATACATACACATATGTGTGTGTGTGTTTGTGCATATATATATATATATGTTCATGTCCCAGTGTAGTATCATTCTTTTGTGAGAAACTTTTTTGAGCTGCTGAGAGGATGAATGGAAAAGGGACAAGATTGTCCTTAATACTTATTTATGGTCGTCACTTCTAGGCACCCACAACTTTATTCTTTTTCCCAGCTGCCAGGGACCCCCACCATCTGCTTGGGAAATATCCTGTATCCTGAATTATACTTTTTTCTTAAACAACCTGCAAATATATGTACACCTTCCCTAAAGCCCCATCTTCTCAAAGTGGCATATGTTTGCATACATAGCTGACCAGTCCCCAGAACCTTATTGTTAATAAAAATCCAGTGACTCAGTGAAACTGACACTAATAGTGGGAATTTAATGCCAAAGGAAGCCAGTATTTCAAACCTCTGAAAATCTAATGAGAGTTTTAGACTTTACCTTCCACCTCAGATGCAGGCACAATAAAATCTAATATGCACATTGTTTGGGAGGTTCATGAAGCTTCTGAATTTGGTCCTAGTTGATAAAACTCAAGTTTAGATGATTACTTCTATACCTATAAAATGGAGGCACCTTTATCACTGGAAGGGAATGATCCTTGGCTCCTGTACTAAATTTTAGGATAAAGCATTTCCCATATTCCTTCATTAAGTCAAAAAAAGATCTTACTGCATCATAAAAGACTTCTGACATCTATCATCTTACATAGAAACTTGTTGCAAAGTTATATGAGGCCATCACTTTCCTTTGTACCTCCCAGCAACTTAGGCAAAGTAAGCAACTTCCTACAAAACACATCCAAGTTTGCCAATTCTGCTACCCTGTGCCTGGACTGGTGGCATTGTTAGACATCTCATACTTTTCTAACTGGTATACCTGTAATGAAGCATATATGAGATGACAAGATTCCTAAGAAGATGGTTTTAACTGTTGTAGTAAAGATTTTATGATTTTCAAGGAGCAGGGATGGTTAGAGTATATTGTGAATGATGTTAATGTAGGCCATTTTATCAGAAGTATTTTTCAAGGAAGTAGGCTTTCAAATGAATTATGAAGACCTTTTAATGTGGTCAAACTATAAATCCATGAAGCCCATGTTAATTGTGTTAAGTGTTGGTAAAAATCTTCACTGGGTGTCAAAGAACAGGGTAATTAATACCAAACAGATCCAAGACTGCAAACATTGTGTAAGATCTATGAATACTAATAGAAATTACCTTAATTGCTTTTACCTGGTTTTTTTTTTTCCTTAAATAAATCCTTTTATATTTTAGTTTTAACTTCTCCCTATTGAAAATCCTGCTAGCACTGAGCTAGGAATAAAACATAACTAAGTAATACATATGTATGAAACAGATTATATATATATATATATATATATATATATACATATATATATATATATATCCATTAGTGGAAAGTTGATAGATACGAATAAAAGAATAATATAGTTATAAATTAAGTAGTATCCAAGATTCAGAATAGCAGACTATGTATGCTCTTTGGTTTGGTTTGGTTTGGTTTGGTTGGTTTGGTTTGTTAGGTTGGACTTTTCTATAGAAAGGAAAAGAAAATTTACTTTAAAGTCACTATAGAGATTTGAGAGCTTCTAATATATAGCTATATGTCCCACTTTAAACTTCTTTATCAGAATTAAAAGGTTCACAGGCCTATTTAAAAATCCATAAATTTGTGTTTATTTTTATACTTCCATTTCGGAAAGGGACATATATGTGTACGTATACTTTAAATCAATCTCTACCAAATTTGCCTAAAATTTGTTCAATATTATAATGCTGGAATTGTGTGGTTTATTTTTTATTTTTATTAAGCCTCCCAGCAGATCCATTCCCTTTGTGATGTAATCACTTTTCACAGCTCAGCGATCTGTCTGATACTCTCTTAAAGGTTCCCTAATTCTCAAAATGGTCACAATTACACAGAAAAAGCCCAGAGCCTCAGACTTATCCCAGCAAGAAGCAGTTATCAGAATATACTGAGGCCTTTGTTCAATGTGGTTTGGAATTTGGAATCCGTGCCATTTCTTTATATATTTGTTTATTTTAGGCCTTGCCTGCACATCTGCCTATGTTCCTCTTCTCTCCTCCTTGGCAGCTCCTGCCAAGCAAATGTGGTAATGCTGACAGTTGCCACTTTACAGCAGTCTTGCCATTCCCTGCTGTTCTTCTGCCATGTGTCCCTCTAGCTGGGCCAATTGTGAAGTGAATACAAAGGGTTACAACCAGCAGAAATCAGTAAATATCCTAAAGATTAGAAAAATGCGTGGTTGGTGCCACCATGAGTCCAGTGGAGCAAACACCTCCATCCTTGCAGTAGAGGAACATGGACTTGATTTAAGGTGAGCTTCCAAAGAGAAATCATGTCCCATTTTCTTTCCACATTGTATGCAGATATTTTGCATATAATTAAGCTGCATATGTTCTCAACAGGAAATGTTCTGAAGAAAGCCTGGAATTGCTCCTTAGCAATTTAGAAACAGAACATTAAGGAAACTTGTCCATTTTCATGCATTTGTAATGGCAGAGAGGGGGGGTGTCTTAATTAGTTTTAATCATGAGGAGGATGGTAGCTAGCTGGTGCCTATTTATGCTGAGCTTAGCACAATGGAAAATGAGATTCAAGTATAACAAAAAGAAATTGAGTTTACCCACACTGGTATGTTTCCTGATGCTTTTAGTTGTGCAAATGAGTTACTAAGAGACTAGATCTGTAGTTAACAACAACAACAAAAAGTTAGTGACCCAACCTGAGGCTAAGGGAAAGATGAACCAATTTCTTTCTATTTTCTATCTTTAAAATGGTTTATTTGTTGTGGAAAGTTGCATTTAATATTCATATCTGAGTGAATTTAGGTCTTGGGTCCTACTCAATTGCTATTTGTAATAAACTAATATGTCCTAGTTGAAAATATGAGCTCTTTACTTTTTAAATATCCTGAGAAAAATTAATTTGGTTTTCTTATTAGCAAATTTTAAGTAGAGGGCAAGCTAATGTGTTTATCAAAAGGACTAATTAATGTATTTGGGCTCACAGTGAAAGAAAGAGGGGCACAAAAGTAGATCGAGAGTCTCAAGTAAGATTGAAGAACAAAAGCCAGGTGTGGTAGTGCATGCCTACAACCCCAGTATTTGGGAGGCTAAGACAGGAGGATTGCAGGTTCAAGGCCAGACTTAGTGACTTAAGTGAGGACTTCAGCAACTCAGTGAGACCCTGTTTCAAAATAAAATAAAATAAAAAGGGGCTGGGGGTGCAGCTCGGAGGTAGAATGCCCCTGAGTTCAATATCCGGTACCACACATAAAAAATAAAATAAATAAATAAATAAATAAATAAATGAACTGCATGTTAGCTACAATGAAAACCTTATTTTTTTTCTCTCCTTCTTTCACCTCCTCTTCCTCTTTTTCTAATTTTTAAAAATGAGCCTGGCTTAACTTCATGATAGGGTTTTCTTCCACATTATTGACATCTTAACATTTTTTAAAGCTACAAAAGTAATCGCTCTAATTGTAGAAAATTTGAAGCAAATAATCTACAATCCACTACCCAGAAAACTGCTGTTTCATTTGGTATATTTTCTTCTAGTCTTTGGTTTGGTTTCTGTGTGTAATATATGTAAATATAAACTTATAAAAATAATTCCAGATTTCTAGTATGATTTGAAATCAGATTTTATTGGTTTTTTTAGTTAGCATTTTTGAGGACATTTAATGTTTTCATAAATATTAACTAAATGTCTACAGCATATTCCATCATAGGGAAATATTCCTTTTATTTAACTACCACTATGTTATTAGGTATTGCTTCTTTTTTGTGTGGGGGAGGGTACTGGGGATTGAACCTGGAGGATTCTACCTCCGGGTTATACCCCCAGCCCTATTTTTTTATTCTTTATTTTGAAACGGAGTCTCACTAAGTTGCAAAGGGCCTCACTAAGTAGCTGAGGCTGGCCACAAATCTGAAATCCTCCTGTCTTAGCCTCCCGAGAACTCGGATTACAAGTGTGTGCCACTATACCCCACCAGGTATTGCTTCTAATTACTCCTTATTATAAGTAAAGATGCAGGGAACATTTACTGGTATATCTTTGTCCACATGTAATATTTCCTCAGCAGTCATACTTATCATACTTTTAATTCCATCTTTGACTCATCATCTAAAATTGGTACCATCTTATAACTGATTTTTTGAGCCTGTATAATTCTATAGAATCAATGCATGGTGTTAAAATGCCCTTTAGACTGACTGTCTTTCCTTCCTTTCTTTCTTTCTTTCTTTTCTTTCTTTTTTTTTTTTTTTTTTTTTTTTTTTTTTTTTTTTTTTTTTTTTTTTTTTTTTTTTTTTTTTTTTTTTTTTTTTTTTTTTTTTTTTTTTTTTTTTTTTTGTGTGTGTGTGTGTGTGTGCATGTGTGTGTTACTAGGGTTTGAACTCAAGGTGTTCTACCTCTCACCTAAACCCCTAGCCCTATTTTATTTTTAATTTTGAAACAGGGTCTTGCTAAGTTACCATGCATTGGTCTTGAACCTGGGATTCTCTTGTCTCAGTCCTCCCAGTACTGGGGTACAGATGTATACCACCACACCCAGTAGACTTTAATTTTTTGTTGTATTCACTTACATGATTTCAGTTGTTCTCTCTCAGAAGTGTCACCCACATAGACTTCAGTTTCCAATCTTGAAAATATCTACTTTAAGTAAATCAAGTCAAAATTAGAATAGATAAAACAAACAGATTTGATGATAATTGCAGACTTTTTAGAAAGGATTTTATAGAAATGATTTTTTAACAGAAGAAAAGTTTCATTAAGGAGTTTATTTAATTGGTGATCAACCCAAATATATTTAGAATATAAAGCCAAATTCATCAGATGTCAGTTTACACACACTTTTTCGAACATAAATTAGCCTCTAAAAGCAATAGTTTGCAAACTTGAGTTTAGACCCTACGTTACCTGAAGAATGCCTTAAAAACATAACTTCCTAGGCCCACTAAATCAGAACACTCAAGGGGCAGTCCTAGAATATTTTTAAGATCTGACAAGTTGATTCTCACCCAGTTTGGGGAGCAGCAGAGTCAAGGGTAGATTCTTTTAACCTTTATCCTGTGATGCTAAGAAGATATCAGGTTGAAGGAACGAACCCGGAGATTCTGTTTGATAAGATAACACAACCTTGAATCTTTCTTTTAATGCCAAGAATTCCCACAACATGCTCCAACATCTTTACGCTTATGCTTCTATGGATCACTAAAGGGGACAATTAGGGACTTTGGATCTAGAAGATTATGTAACTCTTCTGGATTATTGTGCTCAGTATAAAGAAGAAAAGATTAGTAGGATGTGGGAGTCAGTACAAAAAAAAAGAAGTTTTTGTATAAGGCATTATTTATCAACCATCCCACTGTTCTAAATTTATACCCTAATATGTATTGTATCTATCTGCTAAGAGAGAAAAATTTAAAAATGGCATGTTACCCTAGTCTAGGACAAAAATTGCCCTTTCCCTATGTCAAAAGAGAGTACAGTCAATCTTCTCTCAATATTTATTTACTAAACCCATTATATGGGCTGGTATCAATAGCCCCAGAACATACTAAAGAATAGAGCTAGAACCGAGAGTGTTCATATTTGACATCTCAAACTCCCCCGAGGCCATAATTGAATCTGTTGATATACCTCCTCCCTCGCTCCCTCTCCATCTTATGAATGTTTGTATGAGAGCTACATGCTGACACTAACTTTGGCTTTCTTAAGCAAAAAGCAATTTACTGATAGATTTGGAGAATAAATTATTATTATAGGAGAACCAGGGTTGAAAAACAGCAGAGAATCTTATAGATTCTCTATAAGAATGTATAAAAACTCATGCTACATGTCAGGGTGGGGAGTGTGAAAATCCTGTCCTCATCTTTTGCCCCAGCTCGCTTAGGAAAAGAAAGTCCTGGAAACCTCAAACTGGCAATTAAGTTCTCCAGCTGGGAAATTACATGTATAATTCTCACCTCCAATCCATTGGCCAAAATTGATGATTTGTCTCCTCCCAACTGCAGGTATATGTAATATTTCCACAAAGAAAGAAAGAAAAATCATTTTTAGGTGGGTACTCAGTGATTCCAAGATGGGGAAGAAAAGACGCAGGTTCAAGGAACTGGGCCACAGGAACCTGGTCTGGGATTATCATCTCTAGACATTTCTGCTGCAATGAATAAAGTCAGACTAAGCTCTCACTCTCTGTCACAATCTATGCTATTCAAACATTAGGGAGCAAATGTTAGATTAGTCCAGCTTGGTTCAAGTGCTTACCAGGGTCATCAGGGCATGTTATCTGCAATAATACTGGGTCAGAATTAAACTAAAAGTAAATCAAGATGCTATTGAAAGCAGCCTAGGATATGAAATGAGGTATATAATGGCAAAACTATCTACCTCAATTGAGGGGCTGCTGGGAAACTCCTCATTTCAGCATACACTGAATATTTATCAAATGCCTACTATGTGCACATCTAGACACTAGGGAGAAAGTAGTGGGCACAATAAGATTTCACTTCTGAATGAACTTACATTGTTCATGGTCAGACAGTCATGGTTAGTGAATTATTTCACAATTATTATTGGTATTTGTGAGATAATTAGAGTTATTTATGAGATAATTATCTCTAATTTTATTAATTGTCTCCAATAATATTATTTCACAACAATCATTTGGTGATGAGAATATTCTAAAATTGAGAGGATAAGGAAAAAATTAGAAGGTCTAGGCAAGGGAAAAAAATTAGAAGGCTTGAAAGTCTTTGTACTACTCATTCCTGGGAGATTTCAAACTGAAGCTGACTGGCCATTCACTGCAGATATTATAAAGGGATTGCATATACTTTGTGAGAAGACTGAGAACAACCTTTGCTTAGGTTCCTTCCAGCTCCAAAATTCATTGAATTAATGAGGGGCCAATAAAGTAAAGCTGTCATTGGGAAACAGAGAAGCAAAATGAGAGAATCTGAGCAATACTAATCAAAAAGAACATCTCATCTTGGCAACAGAAGACTCTCAAGGTTAGCCTGAGAGAGTTGTAAACTGGAGAACCAGAGGAGCACTCTCAGCTTATGGCAGGACTTAAGAGTCCTTGCAGCCACATCCATGCACTTACTATTGTCCTTCCCAGGAAGTCTCTAGACCCGCCTACTCTTGCCAAATCTAAGGCATCACTCTAGCATTTCTCACTTCTCTTTTTGTTATCATAATTTTTCTCTTTTTAATGAATAGTTCCCATTTGTATTATCACCTATAATTTTTACTTTCTTAAGAAAAAAATAAAAACAACACTCCATCTATGCTGTCTTCTACCTTCTATCTCATGTTATTACTGAGGCCCCCAGCCAGAGGCTGGATTTGATTGCCTGCCCTTATTGGGAATAAGAGAAAATATATAAAAAGAAAAATGAATCTTTATTGTTCTCATTTATATTGAATTTACAGTTTGGCCACACTGGAAAGAGAGTTAATCTGCCTTCCTGGAACCAATAAAAGCAGTAGGATTAACTAGGGAAAGAACAAAGTGGGGGAGGGACGGACTTGGATCAGGCTATGTGGGCTGCAAATCTGATTTTTCAGATCCTGTGGGCATTCTCTTGGTGCCAGTGGCCAGGACTTGGGGGTTTCCATTCAGCTGATTGCCTATAGGAAGTTAAGATGGAGAAATAACTTCAAGGACTGGTTAGTAAGACAGTGGCTGGTTCATCTCCAAATTTTTAGATTTTAAAGAGGCAGCCATTGCACTGGGAAGACAGCTATTACAATGTCTTTGTCCCTGTCTGTGGCTAAATTTCTCAAGAGTTTCTCATACTCACTGCCCCTACACCTCTGTCCTGTTTCCCTCTGAGTCCTCTAAACACATACTCTCCACCAACACTGCTCTTGCAAGAACATACCTGACTTCCTCATCACTAAGTGAATTCAGTTCTTTGTCCTGGTCTTAATCCGGCAGAAGCATTTGACACATTCTACCACTTCTTTCTTTTAGAACACTTTCTTCTCTTCATTTCTGGGACACCCCTTTCTTCCTTTTCTTCCCATCTTACTAGCTACTTTTTCTCAGACTTGGCTGATCCTTCCTCACCTCCATATGAGAAAACTGGCATACCCTGAGCTTTGTCATTACATGACATCCCTTGACCATTTTCCCTTCTGCCTTGGTCATCTCATAGTTTTAAAAACTGGTCAATATGTTGATATCTCTCAAATTTACATATACATTTCAGATAGCAACTCTAAACTTCATGCATATCTACATATCCAACAACCTACTAAAAATCTCCATTTGCACATTGGAATAAATAATACTGTTGCTTTATCCATATTGCATTAGAAGTTCCAATCCCCATGCATTTTGGCCTGTCTTCCAATTATGAGTGCTTGCAATATTGCCGAAAGCCTTTTTCTGGCTATGGGAGACTAGTCAGCCTACCTAGCCCATGTATGGAACTGACTTTAACTCCCATCAAGTGATCCTTCCACCAGTGACTGACAAGAGTTCATGGATATGTGTCCCAGCTTCTTCACCCCATAGGAATTTCTGTACCCCTGCATGGAATTATGTCCTGAGATATGATCTGTTTCCCATGGTTCCTCCAAAGACTGAGCTTCAGTTGCCCACAATATCAACTGGTTTGGTAATACACATTTTATTGGATTGCTTCTAATGCTCTGCACACAGCAGGCCTTCAAATGTTTTGGTGCTTCGAATATAAGACCAGAGAGAGCTAGAGCATGAGCTCCTGCTCTTTACTCAGCCTTGTATTTCTGTGCTTGAAGGTTCTGGAATTGGGCAAATCATGGGAAAGGGTTGGAATAGTCATGCAGATGATTGCCAGTGGACTCAAGAAGGAAATTGTAAATGGTAGTAGATCCACTACTTCTGCCACAAGGTGGCCACAGGGATCAGTTTCTTCACTATTCCAGGAAAGAATGATTGGAACTGAAGAGAAGCTGGTTTTAAGGCATTCAAGGAAAGAGAGCTTTGCAAAGGTAGGTATGACCTATATGAAAAGAAGGAATAAAGATCTGAGGGGAAAACAAGGCTCATTTTTTCTAAGAATTCCTCTAGAGTGCCAGTTTGAGAAACACTAGCGCAGAATATCTGGGTAAACAGGAGAAGAGAATATTTATATTTTAAGCAACCATAACTAGTAATGAATCTGCATGGTCTATGGATAAGATAAAGGTAGGACCTTAATTCTAGTCAACATAACATGTTTCTAATGTAAGGATAATCATTATTAGATTTCAATAGCCAAGTAGAGAAAGATTTCTTCCTAACATATCTATGTCCCTAAAGACTTTGCCAGGTAACTATAGGTAGAATATTTTCCTCAAGAACTAAAGCTTCTTGGAGGCAGATTTCATTCACCGTATGTCCCTTGCAGTAAGCGCAGTTCCTGACTATAGTAAGTAATCATTAGATGCTCACTGAATTGGAGGCTTAGGCAAAATATATACCAATACACCAAACATTGGGTACAGAATGGGAGACACATTTCATTATAACAAATTCTACATTGTTGTATGCTTTTTTTTAAATCTCTAAAGCAGTGGGGATTTTTTTTTTTTATCTGTTGAAGAAGGATAACAGAACACACAGACAACCACACATCTCAAATACTAATGATGATAAAATTCATGATGATCAAATAAAATAATAAACACAACAAAGCCTCAGAAAATAACTACTCCTTAGCAAATGTTGACTGATTATAAGTGTATGTGTAATGTTATATCAAAGGCAAGAGTTTACTATACATCCCAGTAAGAGTTTGCAGTAATCAGCAATCATGTGTACTAAGAAGGCCACCTCACAGTCCTCCATAGTGAACAGGAAATTGCATGTCCTGATTACCAAGCACATTAGGCTCTGCAAGGAGAGGTGGCTGATTAGTGAAGTGTTCCTTAGAATTCAGTGGTATTAAATGGCTTCATACTTAGAATCACACAATCTTAAATACCACAGGCACTCAGGTAATCATCAGTGCTTTGCAGATTGATGGATGTTTTCTCCCATAAATTATCCTGATATTTGGCAATTTTCTAAACCATATATTTAAATATCAGATCACCATTGGCATTAGAGATAATATTTTGAAAGGGGGCAGGGGGAAAAGGATGACCTTTTCTTGGTATTGTGAAGTGCTAGTTCTTTTTTATTTTTTTGAGTGATGAATTCATGAATTCTCTTTTCTCTCCAATGCTTTCATGCACAAACACTGAAACAATTCACATTCTGTTTTAAGAGTTCAGGGATCCATTAAAGCCTCATTGAGACTTCCTGATCTGCTATATTATAATGGTGTTTTTCTTTGACTCAATTTGTAGGTTGTCATTAAGAATGTGCTGTGACCCAGCTATGTTGGCTTACGGTTGTAAGATAAAGTGGCCCCCATTATCTATAGTCAGTATTTATTTGAGAGTCTGATCTTGGAACTTTTCTGACTTCAGTTTTCTGATTTGGTAGATGGTGATAATACCTACTTTTGTGCTAATCATCTTTCTATTGCTATGACAAAATACCTGAGATAAACAACTTAAAAAGAGGGAAGATTTGTTTTGGCCCATGGTTTCAGAAGTTTCAGTCCATGATCGCTTGGCTCCATTATGTTGGGCCTGTGGAGGCACTGAGCATTATAGCATGAGTGGTATCTTTCTCTTATGGTAGCCAGGAAGTAAAGGGAGAGAGAGAAAGGGACTGGGGTACCAATATCTCCTACAAGGGCACACCTCCAATGGCCTAACTTCTTTCCACTAAGCGCTACCTCCTAAAGGTTCTACTACCTCAAAATACTAACTGCAGCTGGTGACTAAGCCTTCAACACTTACATTTGGGGGACAGTAAAGATCTAAGCCATAACATGCTTCATAGAAATAATCCATTAAGTCAAACTTCATTCGCTCAGTGAATGGTATTTTGAATAAACATATAAAGAAGTAAATTATATAAAGGAAGGTGATAAGAGCAATGGGAAAAATTATGCAGACTAAGAAGGATGGGAGATACAATGGAGTTAAAGTTTGTCTAGGTAGGACTCTGAGTATACAAAGTACAAGACACAGACTGAGTGTTCACTAAAGGTTAATAGAAATATATATAGATGGAATTTGCCCTTATCATGTGTAGGTCCAAATCCATATGATATACAGAAATGGATAGGCAGATAAACTACATCTGTGTTATATATGAGAAAAGGCCATATTATCTTTAATAGAATAACTATAAAAGCATTTTCTTTTTTTCCTTTTTTCTTGGTTAAACCCAGAGGCATTCTACCTCTGAGCTATACCCTAGCCCTATTTTATTTTTTATTTTGAAACAGGGTCTTGCTAAGTTGCTGAGGCTGGCCTCAAACCTATGATCCTCCTGTCTCAGCCTCCCAAGTACTGGTATTACAGATGTGTACTACCACACTGCCTGAAATTATTTTCTATTACTTATAAATAATATTAATTACAGCTAATATTTGTTGAATATCTGCTTTACATGTGTTAGTAAACCTCATTATATATGTTACATGTGTTTCCTTAAACAAATTTGTTTATTCCTCATCTGCTAAAGTAAAACTACTATCATCATTATTTTAAAGATGAAAAAGCTGAGAAAGAAGCTGAGTAGCTTGCCCAAGATTAGGAGCTGGCAAGGAGCAGAGCAAATTTTCACCCCAGGGCAGCAGGCCCTATCCTAACATCTCACACAATGAGCCAGGCTATTCTTGCCTCTGTGTTTTTACCAGGACACCTTAGTCTACTGAGAGATCATAAATTAACCTAGCTTATCTTGTTCTGTTTCTGCTTACTCATAATAAACAATGTTTACAGAGTAAGTCTCATGGTGCCCCAGAACCCCCAGAGATGACAGCTTGGAGACTCCAAGGGCTCCTAAGCTCCTAAGCATGTCCTAAGCCATGCTGGGTAGAATTATCAAGTCCCCCCATCTCTCCACAGAACCTTGGTTTCAGAAGGCTTTTAATGCTCAGGGAGGCCTGGGTCTCTGGAAATCCTATTCACTGTGCTGCTAAGAGTAAATTAGAAAACCAAAAGCGTTTCCTAACTATTCCTTTTGGAATTCACCTTCCTTAGCATATAGAGAAAGCTGGGGAAATTTGAGCACTCTGGAGATACCACCATCAGAGTGTGCTGAATTATCACCTTATTGCTCATGATATCCGCTGGTGGAATCTCACTGGAACACTTAAATCCTTAAAATGCCAGTTAGGAAGAGATCGATGGGAAAGGGGGCCAGCTCATTCCTAGCGTTGGGAAATAGCCTTGCATTGCTGAGATAAAGAAAGGAGGTAGGGTAGAGCAACAATGTGTTATTTTTAATTTTAAACCTTCCTAAATCCTGTGGAAAATAATTGAACAAATGCAACAAATCTCCAAAGTACATTTTACCAACCATTTTCTCCACAACGACAGGTGCATAGATTAGACAACTTCCTAGGTCATTTCCATCTGCCTTATTAGTATTCTTACAAATGACTCATTTCTAACAGTAATTTTTGGCAGGATCACAGTGCTTCTGGAACCTGTATTTTCTTTTTAATTGATAAATGCTTGAATTGTTGCAATCTTAACTAGTATTTGGTACCAGCTACCTTTTTGGCTTCTTGGAAAGGTCCTTGAATTCACTGGGTTAAACTAGTGATCTGTTTGTATATTTCATTTGCACTCCTCCATGTAAATTATATAGGTTTTAAAACTCATAGCATAAAAATACTTTTAAGAGGGATTTCAATAAAAATATACTCTAGGAGATATGATTAAAAATTATGTCAAGTTGGGAGTACTTTCTGTTTATCAGATGAAGGACTCATGCCTATGATTTAACTTTTCCGTGCACCAGCTGCACCCACATCTTGTTTCCTTTCTTCCTCTGTTCCCAGGGATTGTTTCAATCTCTTCTGTATCCTCCCGGAAGCCCCATCATCCTATACAGTGCAAGGCCATGCCAGGAAACAAGGAAAAGGTGGATAATGGGCTGTGCAAACTAGAAAACTCTACACTAGTGTAAAGTACCATTAGAATGAATCCAATCATTGTTCCTCTGTTTCTATAAATGTGTGGTCAGGAAATCAGAGCCAAGAGCTTTACCTTTAGGCTTAAAATCATGTAGACTTTGACATGACTCTCAGCTCCAGAATACAAGTCAGTTGTTCTTTTGTTTTGTTTTTCTTGGATCTATCCTTCATGGTATATTTCCAATTTTCTAATTAGTTACCAACATATAAAAATTGGAGAATGAGGTTTATAAATATGTAGATTCATAGTGTTTCTTGAAATTTTAGAAGACCTACCTTCTTGTACTACCAGTGTGAGCCAGGTAGACCCTGCCCTGCTCAGTGGCAGCCTGTACCTTCACTCAGCATGGTCTATACTTTCTACATAAAATCTTTTCTATCCCTGGAAAGTAAGGCTCAGGTTTTCAGTCCTGAGAATGCGTTTACTATTTTGAATTCATGTGATGGTTCCACAGACATATGCTTATACCTTTTCCGGTGAGTCATGTATTGCTCAAATTATACATATTCCCAGGATGTGGCCTCATTTGCATTTCCTGTCTGGCTCAGACCAGGTGCTATTTACATAACACAATTGAAAAATTGCTATCTTAAGGGTTAATTTCATTAACTCCTACTGGGATTAATGTTATATTACAGTATAACATAATATTGTAGTAAAGAGACCTTGGGCAATTCACTTCTAAAGTGAATAACAGCAAATCCTTACAGTATTATGAAAAATAACTGGAAAAATGAATACAAAGTGCTTAGTGCAGTGTCTGGAATATATTTTCAGTGTTTGGTTAATACGTGCATTGTATATTTTCATCTCTGTTGAACATAAGTAGATACAATTTAATGGAAAAGTATGTAATTGGAAAACTTGAAACAAGCATGGTGGCACAATGCCTGTAATACCTAAACTTGGGAAGCAGAGACAGGGAGATCACAGATTTGACACCAGCCTCAGCAACTTAGCAAGACCCTGTTTCAAAATTTAAAAAAATAATAATAAATCAGGGATGAAGGTGTAGCTCAGAGGTATAATGCCCCTGGGTTCAATCCCCAGTATAAGAAAAAAAAAAAGAAAAGAAAACTTGAAAATTTTGGCTTAGTTAAATTCTCTCAAAGTATCCTAATCACAATTTCAGCCATAGTAAGTGTTCTTTATTCAATCATTCAAAAAATAATTACAGAATACAAGTCACTGCTGTGGACATGAGAGATACTTCAGTAACCAACAGGCAACTTTTTGTGTGAAAGCAGCTTATGCCATAGCCAGGAGAGAAACAGTAAACCCCTAGAGAATCTTTTAGTTCAGATAGATAGAAGAACCAGTGAGAAAACAAAAGCAAAGTCAGGGGCTAGAGTAAGGGTATACGGCCAGCTGGAGTTACAGTTTTGTTTTGTTTTTTTCAGCGAAGATGTTCAGAATAAATCTCTGAAAAGATAATATTTGAGATGCTGTAATCAATTAGAGCTGATTTATAAACATTGTCCAATGTCATCTCTTAGACTATTCATGGATTTCATTTGAGACCTGTAACTATCAAACACATTGGGATAGCTGAGTTTAATGAGATTGGTTTGAAAGTTGAAGAAGGCATATTTTATGGAGGTGCTAGATTTGGGGGGAGAGCCAAGGTCAGAAGACCAATTAAGCTGGGCATGGTGGCACACACATGTAATCCCAGTACTAGGAGGGTTGAATCAGAAGGATTGTAGGTTCACAACCAGCCTCAGCAACCTAGTGAGACCCTGTTTTTAAATAAAATAGGGCTGGGGATATAACTCAGAGGTAGAACACCCTTGGGTTCAGTCCCCAGTACAGAGAAAGACAGATAGACAGAAAGAAATAAAGAAATAAGGAAAGAAAGAAAGAACAATTGATGACTGAAGTTTGGGAGGAAATGGATGTCCCTGGAGAACATGAAATGAGATAAGCTTTGGACAGCACACTTACATATTCTAGCTCACTTTACCAGTTTGTAAAGACAAACTGGTGACAAAGTCAAGTCAGCACTGTACTTGGTTCTGTATAGAACACCATCCACCTGAGTCAAGCAAGGCTCATTTTTTTTTCCAGTCTGTATTATGTTTTACAGTATTCCATTCACAAGGTCGATGTACAGAAATATACTTATTCCTTTTCCTGTGACTCATGTATTACTCAGAAGTTGCTGGCTTCCTGGAACTTTGACTGGAACTTCATAGTTTCTTAGGGCTCTCTCTCCAAAAGTAGGCTTGACCCTAACAAAGCTGCAGGTAATGTTATTCCCAGGGCCCTGGGAGTAAGGGCCTTTGCCAAATGGAGTGTGCTCAATTCTGTTCTAGTCTCTCAAGTGTAGTGCTGAGTGAAGGAGGTAGGAAGGAGGTGACTAGTTTACCTGCTCCTGGAGATTGACCATAGCTGTCCTGACTGGCCTTCTCAGTCCCCTGACCCCACCCCATCCTTTACCATGGAGAGGACACAGGTGCATTCATTTGGGACCCTTTGTGGCTCTGAATGCTGCAAGGTACACTGTCTTCCAAGACCAGATTGGGAGACAGGAGCAACCTGCCGAGGAGATGGGCAGCTCAAGGTCACAGCTTTGGCTCAGATATAGCCAGTTATTGCTGCATGGAAATGCAGGGCAAGTTTTGCATTTGTTTTGTTTGTTTTTGTGGTACTGGGGGTTGAGTCCAAGGGTATTCTACCTTCAAGCTACGCCCCCAGCCCTATTTTATTCTTCATTTTGAAATAGGGTCTTGCTAAGTTTCTGAGGCTGTCCTTGAACTTGTGATCTTCCTGTCTCGGCCTCCCAAGTACTGAGATTACAAGTGCATGCCACCACATCCAGCCTGGTTTTGCTTTTAAGACTTCTGATTTTAGCTGAGTATGGTGGCACATGCTTGTAATCCTAGTACTTGGGAGGCTGAGACAGGAGGATCACAGGTTCCAGCCAGCCTCAGCAACTTGTGAGGCCCTCCACAACTTAGTGAGACCCTGTTTCAAAATAAGGAATAAAATAGGGCTAGGGGTATAGCTTGGAGGTAGAATGCCCCTGGGTTGAATCCCCAGTGCCACCAAAAAAAAAAAAAAAAACTGATTTTTAAGAGGACAGAAATCTGGGCTTTCAGATGGAGCTTCTTTCTTTGTGAACATTGGCAAAGTTGTTTGCTTGGGATTTGGGGGAAAAGGGGTGGCACTTTCTAACCCTAATGAAAGTTTTCATGAATGAAGATATGCAATCTAATAATGAGCAGTGTGACATTGGACAAGTTATTTTTTTTCTTGTGTGGGTTCATAGTCAAGAATATTGGATTCCACTGACTAAAGTCCTTTCTAGTTCTAAGATTCAGTGATGTTTGGATTCCAAGACTGAAAAGCTATGACATAACAAGGTCAGTAGGTAATGGTACTGCACCCATCTTGCCAAAACCCTTTACTGTGGGAACATCCACATACTGCATCCACCATATGTACCTCTCTGCACCATCAGTAGGTATATCAATAAGAAGTAGACATTTCTAGCATTCAACAGACATTTGTCAAGATATTTATCCCTCTGTGCCAAGCCCCAGGTTAGGTACCATCCTTTAGATCACTTTATGTGGATAAAGAGAATTATTTTTTCTAACTCTGAAGTGCAGTGCACCAGCCCACCACTGGGCTCCAAATAAGAGCTGAATAATTGTTAGTTTTCTTCTCCTGCTTCCCTGAATCTATCCCCATAGACGATGCTCCTAGAACTAATTTTGCCTAACTTCTTCCTGCAGCCTAGGATATGTTCTTCCTTTGGCAATTTTAAGTGCCCCAAACCCAGCTCAAGCCTGTCTTCTTTAATTCTCAGCCACATACTCTGAACTCTGATTCCTCACATTGAGTTTAAAATGTTAATTGAGCATCTACCATGTCCCTGGTTTTGTTCTTCCAGTGAACATAATGAACAAAGGCCCTTTCTTTCATGAACTAAAATTCTGTAGGGCTGGAAGGAAAGAAACTAACTGTGAGCCAATAAATAAAAAATTGATCAAATAGTCCTATGCAGAAAATAGGGGGCCTGGCTGTCACCTCAGACCTACTTTGGATTGGCTGGTCAGGAAAGGCCCATTGATGAGAAGGAACTAGCCATGAAATACCTAGAGGAAGAGACCCTTCCAGGTAGAGGGAGAAAAGGAAATGCCCTGAGGGAGGAATAAAATTGTCTTTGAGAGGATAAAAAAGGGCCAAATGTGTCTAAAGCATTAATTCGGGGTGGAGGGAAGATATAGTAGGTGAGATTGGAGAGTTTGTTCAGGCAAAGATGGTTTTTCAAATTATTTTATGGAAATAAGTTTTATTTCCTTCAGTTAGAATAATTATTTTTTCAGTACAGGAGATTAAACCCAAGAGCTCTAACACTGAGCTACATGCCTAGTCCTTTTTATTTTAAAATAGGGTCTTACTAAGTTGCCTGTCCTGTCCTCGAACTTATTATCCTCTGACCTCAGCCTCCCAAGTAAGGGGAGTACAGGCATGTGCCACTGCAACTGGTATAATTTTTTTTCTTTTAAAGAAGGGACTAGGACAACTCTATCTTTTGTCTTCTTTTTTTTTTTTTCCTGTCTTCTATACAAATAATTCATCATTTAGTGTAGTGAAGTATGCTTACATTTATTTTAGTTTGGTTTGACTTAGGAGTACTAGAGGGCTACATCTATCAGCTTTAGAATGCTAGAAGGGGCCATTCTTGTCCAACTGCTATTTCAGCAGAACTCATCCCAGGACAGAGTTTCATTCCTTTCTTCTTAATTCACCCATGTGCTGTTTTGGTTACACTTTGCTTTTGAGCCAGTTGCCATCAGACCTTCATCTAGTTTAGGGATAAGGAAACAGGTAGAGGTGTATTTCCCCAAGTCTTTGGAATTAAAGTACCATCTCCACAAGATGGCCTTTCTCTACCAAGCCTGGCACATTCACAGGAGGAGCTTTTCCCATCCCAACTAACTGACTACTGTTTCCCAATCCTCCTCAATCTTTTGCCCAAGAAAGATAAGATGTTAGAAAGTCAGGCTGCTGTCATTGCCTGAGAAAGATTAAAGATGACTGGAAGGCAAGCTCTCATTAAGTGTTCTCTCCTCTTTAAAAACAAAACAAACAAACAAACAAAGAAAACCCATGACATATGCCATTGTTTTCTGCAGGGCAGCCTACCATCATGTGCCTTATTCCATTTGACCTTTAAATTTCCAGAGTTGAAGCAAAGGACATTGCAGATAGGAGTCATGCATGAAGATACTTAGTTCCACCCCTTTTTTTAATTTCTGGGGGAAAAATACTTTCAGTAGAAAAGAGGTAGCTTCAATAATTCTGTCACTGGTATATATCTTAGATATTGGGAGATACTTGTGTTAGAATAAGATTGCAGATTTGTCTGGGGTAAGGAATCCAGACTACTGAAATCAAGAGCTGCTTCCTAATAAGTTGCTATCAAATTTATTTATTAATCTGTTTTCTCCCCCTGTCTCCTGCAGTTTTGTTAAAACATGTATTTTTAATTCCATGTATTAAATGAATCTTTGCTCTTATTCCAGATATATCCAAATCATGTATGATTTCATCCAAAGAATAATTTTCTACATTAAGAGTTAACAGTTTCCATTCATAAAAGATAATCAGCTTTCATTAAAGAATTATCAACATTTAATATCTCAAATAATATATGAGAGAAAATTTTGTGTGCTTATGTTTTGTTCTCTGACATAAAGCTTTAAAGGAAATTGGCTTCACTGATTTCTGCCTGATAAAATGCATTTTAGGAAACTGCTTAAATGCTCGATTCTGGGGTGACTGATTTTGCAGACCTAGCTCTATTTCTTTCTTATTTTGGTTTCTTCCTTTCTGCTGCTGTAAATAAAGAAAAAAATCTTGATATATCTCTACAAGTTGTTTTCCTTTTACTCACGAATATTAAGCAGAGTAAGTTAGTGTTTAAAATGTAGACAAAACTACTATTGCCAGTGACTCCAACCTTCCTACTCATCTCTGGAGATATGTGTGGTATCATATTTTCAAGACATCCTGTTGGAGTAGTGTATCAATGTCAAAATGCACAACTGTAAGCTCATCATCTTTAAAAGTCTTGTACTCAGTCTAATCAAATCCTACAGAATTCATTACATTTTCAAAATCCTCAAGCCCTGATTATGCACAAAAACAGAAACGTAGTCAATTTCTTCTAGCTACAAATATTATTCCTTGGAGCCCCTCAGAGGAGGGAAAAGGTGGCCATTTTCTAATCATTCTGAGGTATGTATGCTTCATATTAATATATTCAAGAGCACATGAAATAATGAAGAAGCACCTCACCATTTTGTTTCTTTGGGCTACACTGAACACAACTTTGGTAGTCCAAAAATAGCCTGGCTTTCCTAGTGTTACTTGGGCTAATGAAAAGCAGTGTGCCTTTGTCCTTAATGGGTAGCATCTTTTGTATTTCCTTAGCTGTCAAGTGTGTAAGATGTAAAAAATGCATACATGTATGGTGGACATGGTGGCACATATTTGGGAGGCGGAGACAGTAGGATTGCAGGTTCAAAGACAGCCTCAGCAATGTAGGAAGACTTTCAGCAACCTAGCAAAACCTTGTTTCAAAACAAAAAATAAAAATAGGACTGAGAGTGTAGCTCAGAGGTAGAATTCTCCTTGGTTCAATCCCCAGTAGCCTCCCCCCCCACACACACACATACATAATGCATACATGTAAATTGCTGAAAACTTATTTATTACACATCACTTATTCTTTTATATTTTTTTTTTATTCTGCTAGCTCATTTGCATGTAGACTATTTGCAAAAGGAAGGAAGAAAGGGGATGGTCTGTTGAATTCATCTCTTCTACTTCTACTGGAATGCAGAAAGAATTTTTGGCGGGGGCCGGGGGTGTACCGGTGATTGAATGATTGAACTCAGGAGCATTTTACCTTCAAGCCACATACCCCGGCCTATTTTATTTTGAAACAGTCTCGCTAAATTGCTGAGACTGGCCTCAAACCTGTTATCCTCCTGTCTCACTGTAAGTGCTAGGATTACAGGCATGTACCACCCTACCCAGCTTGGAATGCAAGCTTTTGAGGGACTGGTAGCTGAGCTCTGGGAATAGCGCTATGCAGCCAGTAGGAGGAGCAACATGTGAAGAAGGTCCTGCAGACATCCAGGGCCAGGGGAGTCTTGGCTGCTTTCTACTCAGGATAAAAAAGGCCTCCTGAGGGCTCCACGAAGTGGTTATCTTCACATACGTCAGTCTTGTCAGGAAAACTGACCTCCAGCATAGTTGGTTGTACCTTTGCCTTGTCAGGGCCTCGCTGGGTTTGGAACGGTGGAGCCTGAGAACCTGAGGGGTGGAAAGAAAGGTAGTTGGAAATAGCCTCCCTGACTTCATGGTCCTCACAGGAGATATCCAAAGGCAGGTTCCCTCTGAAGCCAAGGGTCTTGTGTCAAAGCCCCATCTCTGAACTTTTCTTTTATCCCCATTTTTGTCTGTTATCTCAGCTGATAAAGAGGGTAGAATAGAGAAAGAAGTTTGGAGAACACGTTGCACATAGCCGATCCAGATCAGTTTGCAGCTTGAAAGCGCCCTTGTAGATTAAATCATCTGCCCTATCAAAGCTCAATGAGCTGCTTTTTCCATGTGTTCCTATGAGTAATGTCATGTCATGGCCTCGGCGTGAAACCAGGGAGAAAACAAGGAAAACAGAGAGCACATTTTGTTACTACAAGTTCTCAGGAGTCACGTCAGCAATGGAAAAGCTCTTGTCATTTTATTTTCTCCTTTTTCAAAAGCATTTCATGTTTTTGCTGAATATTGAACAAAGAAAATTATATAGAATCCATGTCCTGCTGCTCAATACTTTGTGTGTGACACACAATGAGAAAATAGTTATATTAATATTTTAAACTATTACGTGGAAAGACAGTGACTTTAATTTGTTTTTTATTGTTTTGTTTGTTTGTTTTTGTTTTTTTGGCCATATAATCCTAATGGACTCTACTGGGACCTGTGGAATTTTAGGTATTTTTTCAACCTCAGAATCAGACAGCAGGAATCCATAGCCTTTGTTTGTTTTTCAGTAATGGGGATTGAACTCAGGGGCATTCTACCTATGAGCTATACCCCTAGTCCTATTTTTATTCTTTATTTTGAAACAGGGTCTCACTAAGTTGCAGAGGGCCTCACTAAGTAGCTGAGGCTGGCCGAGAACCCGGATCCTCCAGTCTCAGCCTCCCAAGCACTGGATTATAAGTGTGTGCCACCACGACCAGCTCATAGCCTTTTATTTAAAAGTGCATCATGAGAGTCAGGTGGTGGTGCAGACCTGTAATCCTAGTACCTGGGAGGCAGATATAAGAGGATCCCAGATTCAAGGCCAGCCTCAGCAATTTAGTGAGGCCCTCAACAACTTAGTGAGACCATGTTTCAAAATTTTAAAAATACAAAGGGCTGGAGGTATAGCTCAGAGGTAGAATATCCTTAGGTTAAATCCTCAGTACTGCCAAAAAAAATTTTTTTTTTTTAAAAAGTGCATCTTGAGGGCACAATTACCAAGCCCTGTTTCTAGATGAGTGGTCAGAATAGTTTCTCTGAAAAGTGTCAGATAATAAGTTGTATTTTGTGTTTTGTCGGCCATGTAGTCTTTCACAGCTGCTGATTCTTGTTATAGCATGAAAGCAACTATGGACATGCCACAATCACTTTATCAGTGAGAATTGAATGGCATGTCATTTTCACATATCAGAATATTGTTTTCTTGATTTTTTTTTAACCATTTAAAAGTGTAAAAGCTGGTTTGAATTTGTAGAACATATGCAAACTGATAGCAGGTCCAGGTTGCCCCATAAGCTATCATTTCTCGACATTAGGAGATTTCTCAAGAAAAGCGGACCCCAGGACTTGAGAAGTTGTTCTCTGGGATGGACAGGGTGGTGGTGGTGGAGATGACTCTCTAGGCTTTTGTTTGTGGCATCTAGAGAGGATTTGTGAAGAAGTGGGACTTCAGGAACTATCCCCAAGACCTATTCCCTTTGCTTGAAATGGTTTCTAACATTGGCGATTATCCCTGAAGACCACTGAATTTGTACACCTCTCCTCCATTCTTCTGTGCCTCCTTCTACCTTCCAGAAACACTTAATACACATGCCATGGGGAGCCCTTGGTTAGATGCTGGTGAGCAATGTGCCAACGTGGAACTATTCTGGGTCTCCATTTCTTCATCTTTAGAATAGAGGGGTTCAATTAAATGATCTTTTAGATAATGCCATTTACTCTACTATTTATCTCCTGCCTACAATTGTATGTTTAAATATTGGCTTTCCTTGATACTTACTCTCATAGAATGAGGTAGAAAGGGTTACCATTCTGTCTCCCTCTGGAAAGCTCAGCACTTGCTGTGGCTCCCCTAGTCTCCCACATCAGCCTGAGCTCTGGGTGTGGGGCATTAGCTCCTGCTTTGCAGCTGCAGGATCTGCACAAGGAGTCACGAGCACTTGGGAAGCAAAATGTCCTGGTCAGGGGGTGGGTTGAAAGACACAATTATGGGAATTATTACTCTTCTTATTTAGTATAATTACAGAGTGTTCTTCTTAGAAGAGCTGGGAAGAAAAGCTGCCTCAGTGGGGACTATTTATCCTGGAGAGGAGAAGGCTGGAGGGGAGGGGGTAACTCAATAACAGTGTGAATGTTTAAAAGATGAAAACCTGCTGTACTCTTTTCTCGCCGAAGGTGGAAGATTACAAAATTGATAGGAGAGGAGGAATAGTGTTTTGCCAGTAAGCATGAGTAAACTCCCAAGTGTGCGGGTGACCTCAGAAGTCAGTTCCCAGGGGAGGGCATGATTGTTCTGTCTAGGTCCAGGCATCTTCCTCTTAGATATCCACTGTGGCTACTAAGGACTGTCTGTGAGATCCTAGGGACAGAGTCATAGGCAGAGACTCCAAGGCTTCCAACATTTTGATAAAGTAGGTGGTTATTACAGACTTGAAGGGCAGCCTGGAAGAAGACCCCAAAAATATAGCAAATGTCATGAGAATGAAGTCTGCAGCTTCTGGTGTGAGCGAGAGCTGTCCTAGGGTTTGACAGAGGGAGAATTTGCCCTCAATTGGGTGGATCTCTGCCTGGTGATTGGGAGGATCTTTTTGCCAGTCTTACCTTCAAAGCATCAACTGATGACACTTCTCCCCTTTCCAGCTCCTTCCCCACCCCTCACCTCTGCAGCAGGCAGGTCAGAGTTTCTATATTCCAGAGATGTTTGTGACTCCACCTCACTTAGTGTCAGTTCCAAAACAGATTCGGAACAAGTGGGGTGATGGCTTTCCAGAGCTTCTCTGCTAAAACCTAGCTTCTAAGCCGGGCGTGGTGGCGCACGCTTGTAATCCCAGCATTCGGGAGACTGAGACAGGAGGATTTGGGTTCATGGCCAGCCTCAGCTACCTAGTGAGGCACTCCGCAACTTAGTGAGACCCAGTTTCAAAATAAAGAATAAAAAATAGGGCTGGAGGTGTAGCTCGGAGGTAGAATGCCCCTGAGTTCAATCCCCAGTACCGCAAAAAATAAATAAATAAATAAAACCTAGCTTCTAGCATGTACTAGGTGTTTACCTGATATGGTAATTATATTAATTAATTAATGAGGAAGGAGAGGAAAAGACATACACAATCAGTAGTAAACAGCCTGGAATTGGAACTCCAGATTATCATATGAAATCTCCCAATAATCAAATGTTGGCAACTAATTCAAATATTTTTCTATCCGTATTGAGATAAAATGGGCAACTAAAAGTTGTATATATTTATGATGTATGTTCCAATATGCATATACATCCTGAAATAATTATCAAAGTCAAGCTAATTAACATATTCATCACCTTGTATAGCTATCATTTTCTTTTATTCTATATGTATATGTGTTCAGAATGCTTTGGAGCTGTTATCAATTTTCAAGTATGTGATCAAGTATTGCTGACTATCTTCATATTGCTGTATATTTGGTCTCCAGAATTTATTCATTTTACATAACTGAAACTTTGTATTCCTCCACCAATATCTACCCATCCTCCCTCCTTCAGCCCCAGAAAACCACTCTTCTCTTTCTGTGAGTTAAACTTTTTTAGGTTTCACTTATAAGTGATATCAAGCAGAATTTGTCTTTCTGTTGCCTGGCTTATTTCACATACAGAATGTCTTCTGGGTTCATCCATGTTTTCACAAATGGCATGATTTCATTTTTTATGGCTTAAAAGCCATGTGTTGATCAACACTTAGGTTCTTTCCATATCTTGGCTATTGTAAATAATGCTACATTGATCATTGGAGTGAAAATATCTCTTTAAGGTCCTGACTGAATTTCCTTTGGCCATATACCCAGTGTGAGATTGCTGGATCACAAAGTAGTTCTATTTTTAACTTTTGGAAGAACCTCCATACTGTTTTCCATAGTGGCTCTGCCAATTAACATTTCACCAGCACTTGTTACCTTTTGTCTTTTTTATAAAAGCCATTCTAACAGTTGTGGGGTAATATTTCATGTTTTGACTTCCATTTTTCTGATGATTAGTAATGTCCAGCACCTTTTAATACACCTAGATCCAAGAAGCTTTTCCTCTAAGAGTTTTACAGTGCCAGGTCTTATTTTTAAGTTTTTAGTTAATTTTAACTTGAATTTCACATACAGTGTGATATAAGGGTTTAGTTTTATTTTTCTTCATGTGTATATTCAGTTTCCTCAAACCCATTCTGTGTTCTTAGCATCCTTGTTGAAGTTCAGTTGTCTGTAGATATATAGATCTGTTTCTGGGCTCTCTGTTTTATTCCATTGGTTTACATTTATGTTTTTATGCCAACACCATACTGTTATGATTGCTGTAGCTTTGTAATATATTTTGAAGTCAGTAAGTAGTATGATATCTCCAGCTTTGTTCTTGTTACTGAAAATTGTTCTGCTAATTCACACATACTTTACATTAAACTGTGTGAGATCCAGAGGTCATGTATTGCTACTTCTTACAAATGTGTGATCTTTATAATTATGTAAAAAGAGATTCAAAGCTGGGCGTGGTGGCACACGCTTGTAATCCCAGTACTTGGGAGACTGATACAGGAGGATCCGGGTTTGTGGTGAGCCTCAGCTACTTAGTAAGGCCCTCTGCAACTTAGTGAGACCCTGTTTCAAAATAAAGAATAAAAAATAGGACTACAGGTATAACTCGGAGGTTGAATGCCCCTGAGTTCAATCCCCAGTACCGCAAAAAAAAAAAAAAAAAAAAAGATTAAAATGCTATTTACTTAATAGCTGGTGACATTGTGAATTATGTAACTTCTCTGAACTGTAGTTGTTCTCTCACAAATAAATATAGAAATTGCTTCACAGCATAGCTAGGGAACTATAACAATATAGAAAGAAATTAATATGGTCCCTTGCATGTTTAATAAATGTTAGTGATATAATTATATATTACTATTACTATGATAATTTTATTACTATTAAGTTGAGCCATATGAAATTACTAGTATATACCTTGGTTTGAGCCAATAAAAATGGCAATTTTTCTGGGCATAATGGCAGGTGGCTGGTAATTCCAGCCACTTGGGAGACTTAGGCAGGGAGACTTTGAGTTTGTGGCCAGCCTGGTCAACATAGTGAGACCTTGTCTGGAAAGGAAGAGAAAATGGCAAATTTATATGATCCAATATAATATTATTAATATAATCATATCTTATTGATAATTAATTATTACGACTAGTTGATCTAATAAATTGTTAATAAAAATAATAAAATGATAAAGTATTCATATCAATTATTTAGCATTATTAATCTTAAGACACATGTGTGATCCCCTAACATTCTCTATTTTTTGCCATAGTACATGTCCTTGCAAACATAGTAATTGCTTTATCATGTTTATGGCTTATTGTCTATCTGCCCACCCCTGCTGACATACAAGCTTCATCAAGGCAGGGATTTTCTGTTTTGTTCATTATTTTCTATCTCCACCTAGAATAGTGTCTAGCACTTCACTGATTCCGTGTAAATATATTTTGAATGAATAGACCTATACACTGGCATTCCCAAAGTAGATATGAGTCCACCACTGACACTTTCCTTCAAACCTCAAAGCTCTAGGAAGAAAGGACTATTGATTTGAACTGAATAAATACAAATGCAAATTATTATAATAATGATGAGGTGTTTTAGGGTTTCCCTCTTGGATTCAAGTGCAAGAACAGTAAAAAGTTGCCTAAGTATTATGTGCCCAAATCTGAAAAACATACCAAAAACAAAACCTAAATTGAAAAATGAAATCAGAAGCATTGAATTACTTTTTTGTTTCCTTGTGGGTTTTTTGTTTGTTTTTGTTGTTGTTTTGACTAAAGACATAAGTTTTGTATAGTGCAATATTTTATCCTGTTTTTTTTATTTATTTTGTGGTGGTGAGAATCAAACCTAAAGCCTCATGCATACTAGGCAAACACTGTACCACTAAACCACAGTCCAAACCCTATATTCTTAAAAGAATGATCATCAGCTGCATTTGCCCTTGGACAGAAGGAAACCAAATTTGTAATAAAACCCTCCTTGGCCATGTAGTGTGCTTTTGCTCTGTGTGTGTGTGTGTGTGTGTGTGTGTGTGTGTGTGTGTGTGTATGTATGTGTGTGTGTACGCACGCATGCGTGTTTGTGAACACATGTATAAAGAGACATATTCATCAACAAAACTAATATAGCTAAGGAAATTAAATTTTTTTAAAAACCCAATAGCCAAATGCAGGCCTGACCAAATTCCAGAAAGTCAGAGGGGAAAATGGTGGCATTGTCTTGAGAAGGAATGTCACAGCAGCCTGCATGCAGGGAAAGTGCTGATAAGCAGAATGACAGAGGCTGTTAGAGGAGTGATTCTGGGCAGCCTGGGCGGGCGCTCCCCAGCTGATTGCCCTGCTATTTTCGGTATTCCACATATCATGACTAAATACACAGAGCTTGACTGGAGGCCACAAATATGGTAAGTCCGTGGGGGATTCTGGGAGGCATTACACTGTTTGTGAGGTTCCTGGCTCTGGCTTGTCCCCGCCCCACCCCTCCCATTTAAATAGTGACTTCTGACCAGCTCCTGCTTCCTTACTAGGAGGTAGGGGGAAACCTTTACATTTCTCAAGGCAGATATTTTTAGACATGATGCTCTGTCCAAAGTGTTAACTAATTGAGTTATCAGATTTCATACTTGGCCACAGAGAATGGCAGTGGAAGAGGGAGAGGGCTTCCTAGAACAAGTAAGCATTTACTGCTTCCAAATGAAATGTGTTTTCCTTATAGAAGTGCTGTTTTGCTGTGAATAGTTTTGTCTCAAGAAAAAAAGAAAAAAAAAAATATATATATATATATATATATGTTGCTGGGTAGGAGGAAGCTAACCTGTGCCTAACAACCATGAACTGCTTGAGTTAAATCCATGCAAGACAGTGACTGTCCTTTCTGTTTTACTGGGCTCTGGACTCAAGGTATGTTTTGCCTCTGATGTAACTTGGAGTGTTTCCAGCAAAGGCCTGCCTTGAGAGTATGCTTGAGAAAATGTAAAAAGAGAATGGCTGGTTAGTAGTGTGAGGAAGGCCTGGTGAACACAGGAATGTGAGAAGATTGAATTCTGAAGTCTTTAAAACTCTACTTTTTCTCATATATCAATTAAAAGGGAGATACGAAATTTTGCAGTCTGAGGAGACAACATGGAGTAAAAATTTATTTTTGAAACTCACATAAATGGTAGATAGAAGATATAATTGGAGGTTGGGAAATGTAATTTGATTTCTGTTTCAGTAGAACTGTGCAGAGATGTGTAAATCATCTCATTTAATAATTTTAAAAAGTTGACATCATATACCATTTTCCCCTTAAAGAATGCTATATTATAAAAGGAGGTAAATATTTGCTTTGTGTTTTTAAAACTTTGAAATATTTGACTCTGGGGGATTCACAAAATACTGTTCAGATCATGGTAGAGTTGAGGATTTCATGAGAGCTCTTGTGTCTACTTGTATCTTTTCTATCCACATCAGTTTAAATGTGAGAACATGTAGGTAATATGAATAGAAGGGAGGATTCTTTGCTATTAATATAATACATTAAGTCTTGAATACAGAATGAATGTTCTGTTTAAAAATTTTTAGTGGACTAGTTATAATACTAGAATAAGACATTATAAAAATGAGGACATCAGTGCTTATTCAGGTAGGCAGACCTGCTAATGGTTTTGAGAAAAGAGCTGTCATTTCACAGTGTTAGAAAAAAGCATTTGGAAGAACTCTTTCACCATTTTTTAATTTATTTTAAGTGTATTCAGTTTTAATCTCTGTACTCTTCAAGACTTAAGTACTTTTTGCTAAAATATTGACCTTTTGTGACCTTTATGGAATGTTGCTATATTATAACTAATTTATGTAATTTTAACCTGAGAGAGACTTCAAAACATTCTATGCCTCAGAGAAAGGCCTTTTCAGATTAAATTTTAATATTCATAATAAAGCCATGAATACTGTTTATGAATTCCAAGGATTAATGCTCACTGTAATTTACTAGTATTATAAGCATACTGGCCAGGTGTAATGGCACATGCCTGTAATGCCAACTATTTGGAAAACTGAGACAGAGGGTCACAAGTTTGAGGCCAACTTGAGCTACTTAGTGAGACCCTGTTTCAAAATAAAAAAATAAAAAAGGTGAAGGCATAGCTCAGAGGTAAAGCATCCCTGGGTTTAATCCCTAGTAGCCCCCCCAAAAGAAGGATATTAGGAAGTGGTTCCTAAAAATCATGTTGCTGTAAAAATAACCAACATACTAATAAAAAAATTATGAGCTTAATTTATTATTAAGTCTGGATGCATATCCTGTTCCATTGGCTGTAGAACCAAGACTTTACATATAATTATAAATTGCTTAGTTCAACTTGAGAAATACTAATTGCTTTGAAGTAATTGAGCTGAGTGCAAATATAACATATGTTAATGAATGTACCTGAAAAGCTCTGGCCTTTTATGAATTAGTAAGCTTCAATAAAAAGATACAAGATCCACATGGAAAGCCCAAATAAAAGTAGACCATCTTGTTTCTGCCTTATGTCAGAATATATCAACTAAATGGTGAAAGCATTTGATCTCAGCCCATATGCGCAGCATTTTCTGTTTTGGTGGGCATGCTGTTTAAAAAATGTGTAATAAAATGACAGACTGAATTTGAAATTATCATGCCTTAAGCACTAACTCTGGAAGGGTACTGACCCGACACAGATCATAGGGAAGTCCCGTCACAATAGGGTAGCATGTACTATTGCTGTATAGAGTTTAGTTGGACAATGAATAAGAATTCTTTCTCTCCCGGCTTCATCTCTGACTTGAATAGAAGACTGAACAGTTTGTCTGCATGAGCTGAACTATGGATAAAATCCTTGCTAAAAGGGTATAGTAGATAACTACATTTTCACAAATGATTACTAGTACTTTTTGCTACTTCTCTTTAACTTGTGGTGTTTACAGCATTGTTTCGTGATTTTCTGTAAGATCTGACAGTCTATATTGGGGAAGAAACTCTTAGTAATTTTACAACTTGCTAATGTGTTAATCTACCTTCCTAGAAATGTAGATGTGTATGTATCTTTGCTAATTTTAGAAACATCCTCTTATGGATTATTTTTAATCAAGTCTGTATGAAAGAACTAGTTTTGACATAAAGGATTGATGAAAACTTAACTCTTAAACTCGGACTCTTAAATAATGCTCATGAAAAAAAGCTACACTCTAATATTGAAAGAAGCTCAAATGTAACCACATTTGTGTGTGAATTTTTGGGGGCAACCAACGATAAGATCCTTCAATAACAGTTGATGTGAACTATCTTTAAATCCTGTAAGGATGCCCTATAATGTCAAATATAAATTCCTGGTATTATTTTCCTTTATGTCTTCCAGCTTTGGTTTCTTCTATTTTGTGTATGGCTTTCAGTAATTATTCAGTTTTTTAAAAAAAACATATTTAAGTGCTTGAGGAACCTATTTCATTGTTAATGATTTTTACTTTAGAAAATTAGGGGCGAGTAGGATAATTCACATAGTCAAATTCAAAAACAGGAACCTAAAATTTGTCTTTTTCTGCTGCTGAGACTGTGGCATTTCTTATTTTGAATGGAAACTTTTAGTTAGGTAGGAAGTCTAATATTTTCTTATCAACTACTTTTATTTTTCTGTGTGACAATATAAAGATGCTATCTCAGGTTACTTATAGATTCAAGTAACAAGTTAAAGCAATACTTGCAAAACCAAGGAGAATTTAACATGTTACTTCATATCTTTTCAAAAAAATCACTCTGTTTATAACATTAAGATATTTGGGGTGACAAAGTAAAAATACATTCATCAACTCTGAGTACAAATAGTTATTTTTTCCCTTTTATTGTGGTCCTCAAGATATGACGCAAAAATTAGTAATAAAAATTAAGTTGTAACTCCTAATTTGACTTGATAAATATTAAATTATGTAGCATCAGTTTCAATATATAAGGGCAAATATTGTAGTTATTAATTAACCTATTAAACATAATAATTTAAAAAGAATGAAATATTTGATTTTAGGAGTCTCTTTTTACTCCTATATGAAATAAAGATATCTGTAGATAGTTATGATAGCAAATATTTCTAGAGAACAATTTTGGATTGTAAATGCCATTTTTCTTCTTTAGTCAAGTGATAAGTGTCTAATGGCAACCAATTTGAATAGTAGAAATCAATAATGTTCAAAAAACTGCTTTGCATAATACAGATATGCTTCAGTTTCATTCAGTTTTGAATTCTTGATAATTTTTTTATTTTAACTCAACATCATTCTGATGTATTATTGACTTAGGTATATCTATAACTCAGTAATTATCCCGCCATATTTTGAAAACACTTGTGGCAATAAGATATATTACACTTTTGAATAATTCTGATTTTTAAACATAAACTGTGTCTTTTGATCTCTAGAACCAGGTACACATTAAGCAGTCAGTCAGTATTTGTTAGAATTTTAAGCAAATCCTCATCTTTGAAGGGTGCAGTCTCTCATAATTTTTGGTCTTCTAGTCAATATTTAATCATACAGTAAACAATATTTAAGTATTTTGAAATGTTTTAAAGAGGAAAATGCACTAATAACCTTTTCACTTGTTACCAAAATGAGACTGTTATTTCTAGTCTACAAGTTCCCAGAGCAGAGGATTTTATCTGTAGTTGTGTTTATGCAACAATGACAAGTTGTCCGTGAAGAATTTCTGTGTTCTCTTTCTGACATGGCTGTACCACTTGACATGAGATTTGTTGGTTATTCCTCATGTGTTATTTCCAAAAACTTTAAGTTGACATTCTGATGACATTGTTATACCTTGGAAGGGCATAGTGTCCATGTGTTTGGAGTGTGTGGACATGGACAAATGGAAGCACTATCGTGAATGAAGAGTGAACCCAGGTAGCAAAAAAAGCAGTAAATAGTGATTAGAGTGATCCTTCTCTATATTTTGCAAAAATAACAGCAGTGTATTTATTTATACTTTGTCTTCCTGCTGAGTTGTGGCTTTTGTTTTAATTATTCTTAAGAGGTATTATACTTTGGTATCATGCGGTCAATCTTAGAAAGCTTTGCCATAGACCAGCCACTCTCAAAGTGTGGTCCAGGAACCCTGGGTGTCCCTGAGACCTTTCAGAAATACCTGTGAGGTCCTCCCTGTCCTAACTATGCTACCTGCTTGAGGCCGTGCTTCCTTCCCATACTTCAGCCAGAACAATGTGTAGCCAGAGACTGAATGTAGAAGCAGATATGATAATCTACTTGTCTCTTGTTGTCAGATACTAAAGAGGCTTGCAATCCCATAAAATAATACCAGTCTTCTCACCTTTTTTGTTTTGGAAAATGCTATTATTTTTCATAAGATATGTATTTTATGTTACCATATAAATGTACTATTGTTATTTGAAAATAAATTAATGAATTTTAAATTATCAGCTTAATTTTCAACAGTGATAAATATCAGTAAGTATAAACCCCATCATCAGAAGCTCTTGAGGGATTCTCAATAATATTTAAGGATATAAAAGGATTCTGAGACAAGCAAGTTTGAAAACTGCTACTCTAAGTACATTGCAATGTGAATTCTCTCTGACCTGGTTTTATGCTTAGCTTAGCTGCTAAATGCATTAGGCAAATAAGGTCAAGTTCATGGGTTCAGTCCCTATGTGGTCGGTTATGTTCTCTTGACTCTCATGGTCATAGTCAGAGCCAAACAAACTAGAATATTAACTTCAAAAGCCAATTTCAAAGTAATAATAAATTATAATATTAATTGGGGGCCAACTGTGCCCCATGCCCATTCCAAAATAATAATAAATTATAATATTAATTGGGGACCAACTGTACACCATGCCCATTCTAACTTCTTTGCACATACTACCTCTAGTATCAATAGCCCTCGGTGTAACTCTTACAGCTATTTCATTTTATAAATGAGGGAACTTAATAGCGTATGATACCTTGTCCAAGCTCCCACATTTGTGAATCACAGAGGCAGGTTGTGAACTGAGGCATTGTGGTTCCAGAGTCTGATCTCTGAAATCACGAAACTCTATTGACTTGCTAATAGATCTGGACTAACCCATCACTTTCTTTCTTTCTTTTTTTTTTTTTTTTGTGGTACTGGGGATTGAACACAGGGGCATTCTACCTCCGAGCTACACCCCCAGCCCTATTTTTTATTCTTTATTTTGAAACCGAGTCTCACTAAGTTGCGGAGTGCCTCACTAGGTAGCTGAGGTTGGCCGCGAACCCGAATCCTCTGGTCTCAGCCTCCCGCATGCTGGGATTACAAGCGTGCGCCACCACGCCCGGCTCTAACCCATCACTTTCTATCTCTAAAAACTTAAAAAACACACATGACATCATAACTCTCAACTAGGACCCTCATCTTCCTGCATAAAAGGACATTCCTTAAATATGAGTCTTTTCTCCTGTTATGGTATATTTTAACTGTAAAGACTAAAGTTGAAAGTCATCTACCATATTGTATCTATTTATAACTATAGGTTCCATGGTTACCTTGACTTTGGGGAAAGTCTACTCTTACATGTTTCATTTTGCATAAGAAATAGCATCAGCCAGGTGTGGTGGCGCATGCTTGTAATCCCAGCATTTGGGAGGCTGAGACGGGAGGATCCGGGTTCACGGCCAGCCTCAGCTACTTAGTGAAGCACTCCACAACTTAATGAGACCCTGTTTCAAAAAATAAAGAATAAAAAATAGGGCTAGGGTTATAGCTCAGAGGTAGAATGCCCCTGAATTCAATCCCCAGTACCAAAAAAAAAAGAAAAAAGAAAGAAAGAAATAACATTTTTATCATCTTTACTATGTGTTTTCTTTGCCCTGTTTTAAAGATGTTTCATATCTATATACTGGCTCATTTTTTCTCTCTTCTATTTCTTATATTTCAGTGTAAAGCTGGTAAGTCTCCTATCCCAAATCTTGTCCAGGGAAAATGTACATGTCACTTGAAGTTACTTAAGATTCCCACATCAGTGAGTCTGTCTGACTTCACTAGGAACCTAAATTTATTTTTTAGTTCTGTAGAATTATTATAGGACAAAAACAAATGTTTTTATAGTATTGTTTTCTGAGCCCTGCTCCATTAATGATCACAGTAATTCAGAATTAGTAAGTAACTCCCAAAAAACAGGATGCTATCCATTTTTAATTAGTAGTCTTCACAGGCAAATTCCTGCTCCTTAAAAATCTATTTACAATGCAATTATCAGTAATTGATTTTTTCCGATCTTAGTTATAGATTACCTTCTACTTTTTTGTACATATTTTCCCCAAGGTGATTTAGAGACCATTTTCAAACCAGTGTAAGTATTTCATAAATAATATTTGGCCAATTTTTATAACCAATTGAGTAAAGTTGATACAAATAAACCAATTCAGCAATGAAATACTTAATTTGAATAGTGAAGACATGACACAGCAGTCAACTGGTACACACTTAAATTTTGCTTTAAACATTTCTTTGGGGAAAGGACACCACACTTCTCATTTAAAACCTTTGTGTGTGTGTGTGTGTGTATGTGGTACTAGGGATTGAACCCAGAGGTATTCTACCTCTGGGCTACACCTCTAGCCCTATTTTTTATTTTTTATTTTGAAACAGGGTCTCACTAAGTTGCAGAGAGCCTCACTAAGTAACTGAGGCTGGCCACGAACCTGGATCCTTCAGTCTCAGCCTCCCAAGTACTGGGATTACAAGCGTGTGCCACTACGCCTGGCTCATTTAAAACCATTTTTACAGCCTGGGGGTCCTTTCTTTTTATTTTATTTTTTTTAATGCCTATTATGCCATCAAAGGGAATAAGTTCCAACAGCTCAGGCTTCTTTCCATTGGTTCACACACACTGTACTTCTCTAGGTGGAGCAAGCTGGCACTTCAGCTGAACCCAGGTATCTTTTCTCTTTGGCTTCCTTACTTTTCCTATCATTTTCCTTTACCGGCTTCAGGAAGCTATCTCAACTATTAGAGTGTTTAATATGCTCAATACACATTTAATTAATATTCTTAGCAAGAATCTTGCCCTTAACTTGCTTGTTTACAATAATGCCAACAGCATGCTGGGTAACGTTGTAGACTCTTCCAGTTTTGCCATGGGAAGATTTGCAAGGCATTCCTTTTTTGCACGGTACCCATTCCCTTAATGTCTACAATATCACCCTTCTTGTAGATTCCCATATATGTGGCCAAAGGAACAAGCAAGTGCCTCTCCCTTTTCCCTTTGTGTTGTTGTTTCAGCTGATTACTGGAAGATGGTGCTTCCCTAACCTTATTTTAAAATATATTTTTTATTCACAGTTCTTATTCAGTATAGTGTTATTCAATAAGAACTTATTGAAGGCTGGGTGGTATAGCTGAGTGGTAGACTGTTTTCCTGATATGCAAGAGGCCTGGGTTCAATTCCCAGCACCACAAAAACAAAAACAACAACAAAAAAAAAATCAAAGAATTTATTTAGCTGGGTTTTTTTAGTAAGGCCTTCTAAAATCCCTTGTTTGATTATAGATTGAAATAGAAACGAAAAAATTTAAGGATACCCTGTTTAGATCATTATACATAGTTTTTGTGTACCTCAAAGATACACGCAATTAATAAATGTCAAAGATTAAGTGGAAAGAACAATAACCTTTTAGTATATTTGTTTGAGAAATTAATGTGAAACTACTCTCCCTGCAAGCCCCCCAAAGGCAGAATGTTTCATCTACCAACAGTCCCAGCCAGGGCCCAGCTGCACCAGCTGGCGCACATTTCAGGATGATGAATTCAAGAACCCTTCCTCGCACTAGCTCACGCCTCCTCTCCCTCTGGTGCCGTGGGCCTCATCCTTCAATTCCTCTGGGCTTTTAAACTCCAGGCCCTTAATTATCTGACCAGGAACCTTAAGTCCAATGTATTGTAATTTCCTGGCTGATTCTCACTTCATAGAGTATATTTGTGCATTGCAAGAAATTATTTAATGTTCACAATATTAATTCTATGCACGGTTAAACACCAAGCTAGTTGTTTCCTAATCTAAAAAAACATTTTAAAGAGCTGTTGAGAAAATGTTCATCTATTCAAGTAAATACTTTCTCTTTTCTCCTTCTACCTAGACCAAATTTAGCATGTCACTGTTTTCAGTTGCTATATTTAAAATGTGAATACTTCCCTGGATTAAATATTTTAGGACTCATGCCAATACCTCCTACATAATAAGGATCCTTAAACATGAGGGCCTGACGTCCTTGTTCTGATTCATAACCTTCCAAATAAATGGAAAAGTCCCAAACAGTTGTGGTCTTTTATATAATACACTGTGAATAATGCCAGAAGTTGCTGCTATGTATTTCCTAAGTAAAAAACAGCAATATCTTAGTATTAGAAGATATATTGCTTAGGAATTCGGCAGTTTGTTTATTGCTGTTGTTTAGCTAAGCTATGAAATGATTTGGTATTTGTTTTAAAAACAAAGGTCCTCAAAGAATGTCAAATTTTGACTACATAATACTCTTTCATTTCATTTGATGTTTAAAGAGACAAAGCTGTCTGTCATTTTTAACTGTCTTCATGTGCATGGGATTGATTGTGTTTAGGTATGCTACTATGATCTGCCAGATACATGATATAGCATGAATGATAGTATGAGGAAAGGAAAATTAGATCAATAGATTTTGAAGATTCCATCCAACCTAGAGGGTTGGCAGAAAAATGTTCAGTCAAGCCATTTTACTGATTTAAACTGTAACAATAGAAACTAATTCATTCTAGTCTTGTATCATGAGGTTTGGGGAAGAAAATTAAATCCATAGAACCCAAGTTCTGTTTTTAGCAATTTCTCTAACTAGGTAAGAAAATCACTCCTCTCTTTACTTGTCTCCTATCTTTATAAAAGAGATAATACAATAACTTCTATTTACTTCAAAAATTTATAAATGGAATTTAAATGTTTACAAATAGAATTGCACATTTTTTGTTCAATGTAAAACATACTATTTTTTCTAAACTTAACCATTTCTAAAAAAAAAAAAAAAAAAAAAAAAAGCTATTAAGACTAAGTTTGCTAAATAACTCAATATGCACAGCCCAGAAGTAGTAGACTGGTAAGCAAATGATTAAATGTGGTTGGGGTGAGTCAAAGGCATATATATCATACCTGATGCTATACCTAGCTGTACATGAAGCCTGATGAGATTCATGCCAACTGATCCTCCCGAGGTGGGAGAGCCAGACTGTTTAAGTCAGCCACTTTTTTGGATGACCAAGGAAGTATGGATTATACATCAAGTATTTCTCAGGCTGGCTGACTCATAGGAGAGAAAAGAAGATTTCTTGAAAAGACATGTTCACATGAGAAATAATGGAGACAGATGAAGCATAGCAAGAAAAGTAGGGATAACTGATAATAAGAAAGTGTAAGACCCCAGTGACTCTGTTTGTTTGTTTGTTTGTTTGTTTGTTTGTTTGTTTTTGTTCAGCACTCACCTTCTGCCTAGCAAACAGAAAAGATGCCTGGTCCTATGTTTGGGGGAGCCCATCACCCACCAAATTTGTGCTCTCAAAACCAATATTGCCTGCTGTTTTATTCAACCTTCAATTGCATTCTTATTTTAACTCAATAGGGAAAGCCATTCCCTGAAATAAACATGATTAAAATTTCCAAAAGGACCAACTCTTCCTTATATTAATATTCCATATTTGTGTATTTAGAAAAGAAAGAAAATTCTCCAGGGCTACTCCATGTTTTGCATCGCAAATAAAGATAGACTTACCCTGTCCTAAAATTCCCTTGAATGGCATAAAGTGCATGGCTGATTTTGCTTTGGTTTTGCACTTCGCAGTATCTTGGATAAATAGTTATACCTCTTTTCACATTTGTGTTAGGTACCCTGGCTATAACATTGGCTCGTTTGGGAAATTAATCATGTACTATAAGCAGTAAGTGCCTACACATTGCAGAGTATCATGGAGCTTTTCCAACAGAAGGGAACTTGCCTGTCATCTAGTCAAATCATTCTACTAATTCCTGACGTTATTTATAGCATTCTGCCGAACATATAATAATGACTTCCTGGCCACAGCACACTGCAGTGCCTTGTAACTTCTGTAGTGTGAGGATGATAAAAGTTTTAGGTCATTAATAAGAGCTTGTTTCAAAATAAAAAATAAAATAGGGCTAGGGGTATAGCTCAGAGGTAGAATTCTCCTGAGTTGAATACCTAGGACCTCCAAAAACTGTTTTAGGTCAAAATTGTTTGAAATTCTCCTATAGAGTGGTGCAAATCAAAACAAATGTTGCTATACTAACTTTATATTATCAAGAAGGTATCCACCTCTGGCACCTGTAGTTTTATATCCCCTGAGGGGCAGGTGAACTGGCTCTTTTTAACATCCTCAGGAAACTTCAAACAAACTCAAATCCCATTTAAAGCTGAGCACTATCAACTTTATGTTGAGGAATACTGGAAATACCAACCACTAGGCCCTATTATCTTCCCCCTGTGAGGGGAAAAAATCTTTTCTGTATTTATTTTTATTTCTAATCCATCTCCAAGAGAATGTTTAAGGGCCTGCATTCTGGAGTGAGAAAAGACATCACCCAGGTCCTGGATTCTGGGTCCTCTTTCTGATGTAAACCAGATTGTTATAGACTGACTGGATGAGAAGGAGTTTATCAGTGCATGGCATGGTAAATCTCTTAAAAACACAGCCTTTACAAAAACAAAAGCCTGCCAGCACTGTGTGTGTTTTAACTGGCTCCCACTCCCCGCACTTTAGAGATAAAAATGGGAATGTTGTTTTGCCTTTCAGCTTGAGAGGGACCACTGCTCATGGACACCCCAGCTGGCTTGAAATGTGCAGCAGCCGGGGCCTTCCTGGCAAAGGTCCCAGTGCAAAGATGCTAACCATACCTAACATGTGTTAGGGGATGGTGACCTCATTTCCAGGGATGAACTGAGGTTACTTCCAAGCTGAGTCCTTGCAAACAAAGACAGCCTTGTAGCAATCAGAGGGGATCTGTGCAGGCAGCACTTTACTTCAGTGGGTTTGGATAGTAATGATTGCAAATATAGATAGCCTTTAGAAGCATTTGTATTACTGGATAAAGTACCACCCCCCTTGGACTCCTCATCTGCTTGATTTATGGATAGATGATGCTGGAAAATTTCCAGTGACTTTATAGCAATTAAATTTAAAAAGAATAAAATCAGAATAATCCAAGATCTCCCCTAACGAAAACCATTTAAGTTTTTTCTAAGCACTTGCCATACAAAAGCCACAAAGATTCCCTTGTGTAAGCTTTCCACACTCCACTTCCAAACATACACCTAAACATTTTTTGCTAACATAGCAAAACTTACCCCTCTGGGGGAAAAAGAGGGAAATGCCAGCCTCGTAAAGGTCCAGGGTTCTTATTGACAGGCACCAGATGGTGGTATGAATGTCACATTTGTTTGGGGTTGTGCAATTGATCACATTCTTTTGAAATTGGTGGGAAATTAGATCATTTTGCAAGATAACTATGAAATATCAGCACACACAATATCTTACTCTAAAATATCTGGAAACTTTGAATGGGCACTGTGTGGATGGTCATGTCCCAATGTATAAGCAGTGATTCAGCTGGAGTTTAGAGGGGAGAAAAATCCCTCCTTTGTCTCTGGCTCCCCTCCCATGTGCTTAGGCAGGGCTACAGGTCCATAACCAACTCTAAAGCCTTAAACACAGAAGAATGTGGCTCTCAAGTCACTTATTTTTGTTGAAAGTTGCCTTATTCTGAGTAAACACCAGTCTTGGATTTTGAGAAGTTCTGCAAAGTAGCTCTATTTATATTTCAAAACCATAATTGACATATAAAATCTCTAATTACAGAATTTGGGGACTTTGATAAGCAAACCCCCTACCATGTGAGTCCCTTCCTTATTGAGAATAACATAAATGTGTGTTGGTTTATTCACAAAATATTACTACTCAATTCTACCAAGGAAAGCCTTACATGTTTAGTTTCTGGCTATAAAATGTAGCTTTAAAAGGGGTATGGAAGAGCAAGAGAAAGGGTAGGTTAGAATGTCAGAAAGTCTCCAAAAGCCACATTGTGAAATCTGGCTTTGTGATCGTAATGCACTTTTTGTGAGAAGTCTGTCGGCACACCTTCGAAATGCCTCACACCTCACCCCATTCCTTGCTTTTCCATTCCACTGTGATCCCCTAAATCTCCATATCACAGCACACGCAGCTGTATTTTATTTTATTTTGGTTAACACATAACTGTAATATTTATGGTGTACAGCATGGTATGTCAACATATATGTAGTCTAATGATTAAAACAGGATTGCTGACATTTTTCTAACCTTAAACATTCTTTGTGATGAAAACATTCAGAATCTTTTCTAGTTTTTTGTTGTTTTGTTTTGTTTTTTAGAAAATACATCATCATTAGCTATAGTCACTCTATTGTACAATAGCATGCCAGAACTTATTCTTTTTGTCTAACTATAACATCATACCCATTAACCAAACTCTCCTTGTACCCTTTTCCCCAGCTTCTGGTAACCACTATTGCACTCACAGTTTCTGTAAGGTCAGTTTTTGTTTTGTTTTGTTTTTTGTTTTAGATTCCACATACGAGTGAGATCATGTGGTATTTGCATTTCTGTGTCTGTTTTATTTCATTTAACATTGCTCCAAGCTTACCCATGTTGTCACAAATAACAACATACCATCTTTTTTTTATGACGGAATCATATCCCATTGTATATATGTACCGCATTTTCTATATCCATTTTCCCCAGGTCCTCACGCCACATTCTACATTAGAGTCACCTGAACTGCATTTATCAAAATGTTGCATCATAGACGAGTTCACTTGTCATCTGTGGGGTGGGGACTCTGAGGTGTGTGTGTATGTTTTAATTCTCTTCAGGAGCCCCTTGAGGTGTGGAGGGTCGACAACATGAACCTGCAAATCTTGTCTCCATTTTCTCTCATGTGCCAATCTGTCAACTAATTGTAAAGATACATAGCTTTCATGATTTCTTTGTGCTCCTCAAAACCCCTCACTGCCTCCTGATATATTTATGGTGACCTTAAATCAGAGGTAGGTGGCATTCCAAACCTTCCCTGAACTTCTTCCTTCCCAGAGGAATTCTCTTTTCCATAGATTCTCTATTCCTATTCCTCAAACCTTTCTATTTTTATATCTCTACCCACTTTTCTTTCCTTTTCTCTCAACTAACCAAGGGTCCTGTTAAAGTCTTGCCTCTTCCTCCTACTATTCTCCTGGATCTAGAAATGGCTCTTCCTAGTAGGTTCTACTGTGAATTCACATTACATGTGCCAAGCCTAAGCCTACTAGATTCACTAGAAAGCAATAACAGCATTCTCAAGCTAACAAATGCTATAGGGATCCAGAGAAAGGAGATGTCAAGCCTGGTTTTTACCAGGGAGTATTGCAAATGCAAAGTGATCTTTGAACCTGACCTAGGATTCCGTAGTGAGTCTGTTGTTGGGACATTCCATTGGTGTGTGCTAGGGGCTGTTCAGTGCTACCAGCAGAGGGTGAAGTCACAGTGCTGGGAAATTATGGGGACAGTTCAAGAATAATAAGCTGTCTAGATTACCTTTAAGAGTAATATTCAGATTTTGTTTGTTTGCTTTTGTGGTACCTGGGGTTTGAACCCAAAGACATTCTACCTCTGAACTACACCCTCAGCCCTATTTTGTTTTTACTTTAAAACAGGTTCTAGCTAGAGGTCTAGGTGAGAGTCTCACTATTTGCTGAAACTGTCCTTGAATCTATGACCCTCCTGTCCTTGAACCTCTGATCAGCCTTCCAAGTACTAGGATTGCAGGCATGCACCACCACAGCCAGCTTATGTTTTATTTCAGGCTAGAAGTAGTTGTTTGGGGCAGGGTTTGAAGGGTCTCTGAGGCTTTGTAATAAAAGTTGACTGAATACTATAGTTTAAAAGCAGAAACATTTATAGTTCCCAATATTAGGGTAGACAGGAAATAGACACATCATGGAGAAAATACAGAAAAACTTGTCTGACTCCATCTGATACAGATAAAAAGAAAAAAAAATCTCCCCTGAGAATGTATAACTATAAGGAATTCCTCATATCTTTATCAGTTTAAGATCTAAATTTATGTGTTTAGTGTTAAAAACCCTCAATCCACATACTTATTTTTAAAGTAAGTTTGATTTGATAGTGCCTGTAGGCAATTAGCAGAAGCAATCTCAAATTCCTCTTTGAGCAGGGTGTGGTGGTGCACACTTATAATCCTAGTTATTGGGAGGCTGAGACAGGAGAATTGCAGGTTTGAGGACAGTCTCAGCAAATAGTGAGACTTTCATCAACCAAAAAAGACTCTTTCACAATAAAAATAAAATAGGCCTTAGGATATAGCTTGGAGGTAGAATGCCCTTGCTTACAAAAAAACAAACAAACAAAAAAACTTCTTTGAACTATAGCAGTACTGACCTAAGTGCTAAAGAATTACCAAAGATTAAATTCTAAGAAATATGAGCTCACAATCAGCAATTACAAACCACAGAAATATAAATTGGTACAATCACTTTGAAAAACAATTGCTAATTAACTAGTAAGTTTGAAAAAGCATATATCCAAGGATCCAACATTTATGATCCTAGTATATATGTTTCAAGACATTTGTCTATATACACCATTGTGCCATGGTACCAGAAGGTTAGTAGCATCATCTTTTATAGTAGACCCAAATGGGAAACAACACAAAATCCATCAACTCTACAGCAGATAAATAGATGTGGTGTAATCAAATAATGGAATCTTCTACTGCAGCAATGATAAATTGACTGTAGTTATATGTCAACACAGATGACTCCAAAAGAAAATTAGACAAAAGAAGCATGTCACAGTAGGATACATAGTATATGGTTCCAATGATGTAGAGTATAAAAACAGTCAATTACATGACATTTAGCTTACGGAGGTGTGTAAGGAAGTTAAGACTATAAAGAATGGTGGCAAAATGATTAACTAGAGCAGAGGATCCTCAGGGGAGCCATGCAATGAAGGGCTGGCTGAGAGTCCTCAAAGCCACTTGTAACTTGTATTCTTGGGCTGATTGATTGGTATGTGTTTCTTTATTTTTTCTTATACATTTTTGTATACTCTTTTGTCTGTATGATATGTGTTGTGATAAATACTTTTTAAGAGGAAAATGAAAAACTGAAAATGTTCCCAGACCAGAATATTGGATAGGATGTATATATACTTTCTGCAGGACGATTGAGGGAAAGAGTATCATCAGAGAGTCACACCAAACATACTCGCCTGGGTAGCAAGGGTAATCTCAGGATCTTTAAATAGAAATAAGGAAATCTGTTGTTCACTTCTGTTTTAGTACCAGATTGCAGATACATTGTATGTTCCAATAAATTTTTGTTGTTGCTGCTGTTGAGGTGGGGAAGTGGTGGAACAGGAAACTGGAAATGTTTGGGAATACAAAAAAAAGTCTATACATGTTCAGTACACACACTAAAAGGTATATATATTCTTGATCCTGTGTTGGTTTAATCCACAAATACAGAACCAAAAAATAGAGGACCAACTATACATGCCAAAGTTGAAGAGAATTCAGTCATGAGTTTTATTAATTGCAAAAGAATCCGACTCTCAGGTAGAGAACCACTGAATTAGAAGAGTTGTCTTTTACTGGTTGTATTTGTTTTGCTTTAGAGGTTTTGATAGGAAACTTCCAAAGCAAATGTTCAGTGTGTAGATTCACCAGACCTGTTTAAATCTGTAATCATGCTAAAGGCTTTTTCCCCTTGAATTATAACATCTTTTTCTTAGCAGTTTCCTTAGCTGTTGTTTTCCTGTAGTCAAAGTCAGTTTGGGATGGTTAACTCACAGTTGTTATCTCTGGCAGCTAAAATACCCAGGCTGATGTCACTTGTGCCCACAAGAGTATCAGAGCCCTTCTGGGCAAATTCACTGATAAGTTATTGAGCAAGCACAAAGAAGATGATATTTTATGGTACAATGAGCCATCCTTGCATAGCTAATTTAATTCTAACTGACCTTACAAAAAACCCAACCCTCTCAAAGTAGTAAACTTCTTTGAAACTGGACTTTATCTTTAAATTCCTGGAAACTTACTATGATTTATCCTTTGTCTGATTTGAATCCTTATCTCTTGCTGATTTTTTCTCCCCCTCCTCCTCCTCCTCCTCTTCTTCCTCTTCCTCCTCCACCTCTACCTCCACCTCCACCTTCTCCTCTGATTAAATGATTGACATGCCTAACCCAAATTCCAATTTTATTTTTGTTTTAAGTAATATCTATGTGTGTTCCCAGACCCCTCTCTCATTGACTTCATTTTTTATATCTGGTATCCATCTTTTTATCATAGTAGGTTTTCAACTTCAATAGCTGCTGCTGCTATTGTTATTGGTGTTAATAAAGCCTCTTCGATTGTTCTAGACTATAATTCAATTACTAGTTATTGCTACACAGTGTACTTGTTTGTTGTTTCAGTCATTTGGAAAACATTTAGAGGCACTTACTGTATGCCAAGGATGCTTCTAGTTCCAAGTGCAACAAAAAGATGAATCTCATAAACAGGATCACCACTCTGTGCTGGGTCAAGGCATGTGACAATCCAAGGAGGCCAAATATTTAAGCCTCCTTGAGCTTAGTCTTGAAATAAGTAGGTTTACTTACTTGAAGTAGTTCTACACTGGGGAGACTTTGCTCCTCAGGGGACATCTGGCAGTACTAAAGACATTTTTAGTTGTCACAAATAGGGAATATAACTGGCACCTGGTCGGTTGAGGCCAACGATGCTAGTAAGCAATAGGACAATCCCCCACTGCAAAGGATCATTCCACTCAAAATGCCAATAGTTTGGTTTTAGAGGAAGCAGTATTCATTCATTCATTCATTCATTCATTCATTCATTCATAGAGAGGCTAACTACCATGAAGTAGGTGGGGGGAGAAGACCCTGGAGCTGGTGGCCTCTCCTCTGAGGTCCTGAGTAAATCAACTTTCTGATTGCCCCACACCTTCACTTTGGTTACATTTCTAAGGAAGAATTAATATTCTTCAAAGCTTGTCATCTTGGTGGATTTTCGGTTGGCTGCTTCTTAGTCTACCTCTTCTTATTCTAAAAGGGGCTTACAATTTAAGGTGGAGGAAGGACAGGTATACCAAAAATTATGCGTATGTGTGATAAACACCAAGAGAATGCAATACAATTAACGTGTTGAGAGCAAGGAGCAATTAAACTGCCTGGTTGTGGGGTATGAGGGGGAGGGCTGGGCAGGCCTCACAGATAAAATGACATTGGAACAGGGACTTTGAAGAAGGCACTCACCATATGGCTAAAAGAAGACACTTTGGCTTCAAAGGAAGCCATTCCCTGTGTGATTGCATTTGTAACTGGTTGAGATGCTTTGGGCTGTTCTTCAGGAAAGCCTGCTTCTGTGTTGTACTGCACTGACCAGGACTTCTTGACAAATTTTTCAGAACTAATTTTGCAATATCTTTCCTCTCAATGTCCTCTTTCTAGTAAAGATTTTAATAGTAGTTGGGTTCAACTGTGCAATTATAGGTGTTAGAGATTAGCAGTAGTTCAGAGTTGCAAGCTGTCGGTGAATTAGTCACCTGTCTTGTTTTATTATATTTAAATTTTATATGCTGGACCTAATATTATTCTCCAGACTGTGGTCTTAGCCAGCTTGAAAATATGTAGAAGGTGGACTTCACATCCTGAGTAGGCTTTTCTATGTGCTTTCCAAATTCAATCCATTTTCCAAAACAAGGACTATGTTCAGTAGGAAAATACAATACACAACCATCATCTACAAATTCCTGTTAAATAGTGTAACAACAGAAAATGTATTAATAGCTTTATGAAGCAATCAATTGAAATTGTATATTGATTTAAGGTGCCTACATATTATGGGAAATTTTCTCCCTCCATTTAGAATGAGCTATGTTATCACAGAAGGGTTAACTTTGCACAATTGAAACTAACTTTTAAGGAATTTGCCTTCTTTCTGATGACTTTACAGGAAATTTTTAGTAATGTTTTCTCATTAGCGATAAAATAGTTTAATTGCTTTTTAGTTTATATTCTAAGCCAGGTAGTTATAAACCTGCACATTAGTTTCATATTTCATCAAAATGTTTTTTTTTTTTTTCTTTTAGTCTGATGCCAATGCAAGTTACTTAAGAGCAGCTCGGGCTGGACACCTTGAAAAGGCGCTTGACTACATAAAAAATGGAGTTGACATCAACATTTGCAACCAGGTTAGTTGTGGTCATTGTTGTCATTACTTAATTTTTAGTTAAGATTTGAAACATCCAGACTTTAAACAAAATTCTCTCCCTTTGTCAGTTGTTTTTTGGTTTTTGTTTTTTTTTTTAATTTTACCAGTTTGATATTATCAAGTGACTGCTTTGTTAGAGGAATATTTAGAAATGTGGTGAGCATTCTTTAACAATTCTTAACATTTAGTTAATAATAATAATGGAACAATCTACCTAGTTTTCAAGTACTTTTATTCTTCAGTTGCTACCACACATATGCAGCAGGATGTTATCTTAGGAGATCTCCGTCAACTGTTTAGTCTCTATTTTCAACCTGCTGAGTAAAGCTGTTCCTTTGCTTTCAATCAGAATGGGTTGAATGCGCTCCATCTTGCTTCCAAAGAAGGCCATGTGGAAGTGGTTTCTGAACTCCTGCAGAGAGAAGCCAACGTGGATGCAGCCACTAAGGTCAGTGTCACAGAGGCAAGGTTTGTTATGTCCCTTGCCAGGTTCAGTGAGGATTCAGCCCTCAGGAAGAACCAGGATGCACTTATCGTGAGACACCTGTCAACTTAATTCTCTTTGGGGAACTTTAAAGATAGAGGAATTAGAAAGGAATTAGAATTGGGGGAAGGACTTGATGTGTCTTGCTTTTCATTTTGCAGAAAGGAAATACAGCGTTACACATAGCATCTTTGGCTGGGCAAGCAGAGGTGGTCAAGGTCTTGGTTACAAATGGAGCCAATGTCAATGCACAATCTCAGGTAAGACTGCCACTCTGTCGCAAAGGAATTTTGCTATAATTTCCAAGTAATGTTCTTTAGGTCAAGTACTTGCTTGGCTCACATATCCCATAAGAACACAATACTTAAGAGTTCTATTTTTTTGTGTGTGTGTGTGGTTCTGGGGATTGAACTCAGGGGTTTACCTCCGAGCTATACCCCCAGCCCTATTTTTTATTCTTTATTTTGAAACAGGGTCTCACTAAGTTGCAGAGTGCCTCACTAGGCAGTTGAGGCTGGCCGCAAATCTGGATCCTCCAGTCTCAGCCTCCCAAATGCTGGGATTATAAGCATGTGCCACCATGTCTGGCTAAGAGTTCTATTTAAATAATTATGTAAATTCATATGTATCCTAGCTTGCAATATGTATGTGTGAGAAAGATTTTTTAACAGCGGTCCATCTATGAAACACAGATGTTTAGGGGATGCTGAAATGTAGAGCCTTATACTATTTGATGATTCTAGTCACAGTTTTTATTAGCTTATGGAAGAAATGGGAATGCTCCTACATAAGGAAATGCTCCTGGAATTTCAAAATATATCAGTGCTTTGCCTCATTGTAAAATGGAAGAAACTGTTTCATTCCTCTTTTCTAAATAAAGCATCACTGTCATTCTCTGAAATGGATTCAAAACAAAACAAAACAAGTAGGCAGAAGAAACTTTACAATTGTCCAGATTATTTGTACTGAATGTAAGTCCTCTTATAACTCTCAAGTCTTACAATGAGGTGCTAAAGGGATTTGCAGAGCTGGGCGTGGTGGCACACACCTGTAATTCCAGTACTTGGGAGACTTAGAAAGGAGGATGGCAGATTCAAGGCCAGTCTTAGGAACTTAGGGAGGCTCTTAGTAACTTAGACCCTGTTTCAAAATAAAATAGGGCTGGGGGTCTGTAGCTCAGGGGTAGAATGCTTCTGAGTTCAATCCCCAGTACCACAAAAATAAATCAATTAATAAATTAATTAAAAATATAAAAATTAACTGCATTTTATTGGTTTAAAAATATAGGCCTCATTATCCAAGCATTCATCATTTGTGTCCCAGGTTCCCTCAGAAGTTGCATAGTCAAACAAACATCATAACAAAAGAATATCCACTGAAAACTTGACCATTTTTAAAATTGGTTTCCAAGCCGGGTGTGATGGTATACACCTATAATCCCAGTACTTGGGAGGCTGAGACAGGAGGACCACAGCTTTAAAGCCAGCCTCAGCAACTTAGCAAGACTCTTAGCAGCCTAGCAAGACCTTGTTTCCAAGTAAAAAATAAAATAGGGCTGGGAGTGTAGCTCAGAGGTAGAATGCCCCTGGGTTCAATCCCCAGTACCATAAAGAAAAAAGAAAATAAAAACAAAAACTTGTTCTCTATTCAACCACTCTTTCCAGGGAAATGCTTACATCTATTCCCCTTTGTCAATGTCTCCACGATGATATTGAGTTTTGGGTGAAAAAAAAATTTATAACAGGACAAAACTTCACGTTTGCCAAACCTGACTTTGTGAAGTCAGGTAAAATGATGTTGGAGAATACTGAGCAGACAGCTAAGCTGCAGGCAGATGGGTACATGACCTCCTAGCACATTGAGCCAGGCAGCTTGTGAAGGATAGGTCGACTTTTTGATAGGTGTTTGATATGAAAATAGTTCCAAAATTGAAAGGTTAATAAAAATAAAAATAATTTTTATTAAATAAAAAAATAAGTGAGATTATCTCTCAAGTACTTCTTGAAAAAGACTATTGCTTGCTTATGCTGTGAAAATAGAAAGCACATGAAGGATGTGAGGGTATGTAATTTTTTTGGGAAAAATTATACTTTTTTTCTTACAAGAACTATACTTTATTTAGTCTTTTGTTCATTCTGAGAACTCACACATAATTGTGGTTATAACCTATGTTTCGTCAAATAATAGAAACTTACTTTTACAATTTCTACTTTTATCTTTCAAAGTTAAGCCTCAAGCAAACTCTTATGTTATTATTTACTATGGCCTTTGGATATCTGTTTCAAGAGCACATGATTTTGTCAGCCTTTTATAGTACTAATTTTCTTGGGACAGCAGGAATCTCCTGGTTTATATGGCTGCAGGACTGCAGTGACTTTCTCTCCCATTCACTACAGCCAGATCAGAGATAGCTCTGGTTCCACTGAACATCAGAGTCCTAGAAAAGCAGGTGCACAGTGCTTGCAAGCACATGCTCCTTCTATATTTGCTCTAATTTCTTTCTAGTCCCCCGTGGTTGCACCTTTGTTGCATGCTCTATGTCAACTATTCTGATTCTCTATGAGAGCACACTTTGAATGATAATGCTTTTCCATAAAGGAATGATAGACGCTGAATATTGGCAAGTGTAGTATGTGGAGAGAGATGCAAACAAGCTGACTACAATAGAAGCATCATGCTTTTAGATCAATTTTTTCAAACCATTGCTATAAATTTTGACTGAAACAGCTAGTGTTAGGCTCTGGGGTAGTGGAGGAACTCTTTAATCCATTTCCATTTCATTTTTATCCCCCCCCAAAAGGAAAAATAAGCTACCTCCTTTTTAACATTACACACATTCTTAGAGCAGCCATAGTTTTGAACCTGATCTGTTTATGATGTCTGGGAAAGCTGCAGACAAAATAAAATTCTGGATAGTTTTAATTGCCATTTGTACACAATCCACACTGATGAGGAAGTAAAGGGGAAGAATATCACCTGTGTAATTCCTGTTGCTTACAGCTGTGCTTAAGGTCCCTGCCATACATTGCCCAGCAAAGCATCTCCCCTTTCACCTGGGTACTTGCCCTAATACACCTTTTGAATTTCATCCTTCATTGCCTAGAAAAAGTAATGGAGTGACCACACAGCAGAATGGAGTTCCCATAACAATTCCTGGTAGTACCTCTTCCCCTCATATAGAATAGCAAGCTAGGATACATGAAAAAAAAAATTAAATTCGACCTAGGGGGCAGCATATAAAATATCATGGGAATAGTAATATTCAGGAAAGACAGTATCTTTCTCTAAGTGAAATTTTAACCTATAGGCAATGTTTAATACCCAGCAAGAAATAGTTGAGAGACCCCTGTACACTCCCCAAACATAAAAATCCTTGTCTTTAAAATAAAAATGAACGCCGGGCGTGGTGGCGCACGCTTGTAATCCCAGCATTCGGGAGGCTGAGACCAGAGGATCCAGGTTCGCGACCAGCCTCAGCTACCTAGTGAGGCACTCTGCAACTTAGTGAGACCCTGTTTCAAAATAAAGAATAAAAAATAGGGCTGGGGGTATAGTCAGAGGTAGAATTCCCCTGAGTTCAATCCCCAGTACCGCAAAAAAAAAAAAAAAAAAAAAAAAAAATGATATTGGGCCACATCCAAGTTTTGATTTTATCAACACTAAGAATTTGTAGATTTTATTTTAAATTAACTTTTTGTCATTGCTTTGATCTTAGGTCTTATACTAGTTAACTTTTTCTTAATATTACTTAACATCACAGTAATCATTTAACTATAATTTGAGAAAAATTGAGTTGATTAATTAAATTGTGGTTATAATGAATTCTTCTATTAGTAAGTCCTTAACACTTTATACTAAATACGACAATGATCAATAGTGTTGTTGGCTACTAAGAATTCTCAAACTAAGTCAAATGTTATCTTTATTCTGTAATGTAAAAAATATGTTTATAAAGAGGCAAAGTCTTTCAGATAACATTTTAGCTACCCAAGTATTTTAAATAAACAATTTTTCATAATCATGTTAATGAAGGCAAGACTTTTTCAGTCAACCAGTGTCTTCTTATGTGCCTTTTAGTCTTTCTCAATATTGTGATATTCCTTGTAGTGGAAAAGTCAGAGCCTAACAAAGTCAGACAGATGGATGTGATCCAGATTGAGGCTCTTGGACAAATGACTTTAAATCACACTTCTAATCTAATTGACTTTCACAAATATTAGTGTCATATAGGAATCAATGAAATCTTTCATGGTACCCTTACATATTAATGTAAAAAAGCACTTTATAATGTACAAATGCTGGCCATAGGAATCTAGGATAGATAGGAAAAATTCATAGCTAAGATGTAAGCCCTTAAATGAAGCCACAGGAGGATTTATTTATTTATATTTTGGTGGGTGTTAAGCAGGATGCCTCTTATAAGGCACCGCTATAAACTTTCAGAGCAGAAGTTATTGAAGGCATTTGATAAAATCAGACTTCAAATAGCATACTCACTACATCTGAAGCCACTCTGCCTTTTGAGAATTAAATCTATTGTTGCTACAGAAAAGAAAATGTAAATTAGTTGCCCTATATTACTTTACCACCAGCGTTGTTTTGGAAATTTTTTTAAGTTAGGAAATATGAAGACAGCAATATACTTTAAGAATAATCTTTTTTGCAGAATTTGGGATTGAACCCAGAGGCATTCTACCTCTGAGCTACATCCCCAGCCCTATGTTTTATTCTTTATTTTGAAACAGGGTCTCACTAAGTTGCAGGCTTACTTACTAAGTAGCTAGCCTGCAGTGAAACTGCGATCCTCCTGTCTCAATAGCCTCCCAACTATTGGGATTACAAGCGTGCACCACCACTCCTGGCCAGTAGAATCTTTCTGAAATCTGAACATTCTCCCAATCCAAGTATCATTTCACAGAAGATCATTTAAGCTCTAGGTTGACAATGACTTCACACTGAATTAAGATCGGTGCCTTAAGCCTCTTTGAGCCAGAATGATGATAGTATTTTCATTCAGTCTTTGCAAAGGACACTTATAATTTCTTGATAGATGAAATGTGCATTAATTTGTGTTATTTGGAGTAAAAGAACTCATCTGAGCAAAAGAAAAGGAAGGTTTATTGGAATTGGATCAAGAAGACTGAGAATAAAAGGCTGCATAAGCTTTCAGAAAACTTCAGAAACCAGATACTTGGGTATCTAGACAGAGTGAGGTGGCCCTTTGATATGACCCCTGCTGGTCAGTTGAGAATCGGGAGGAGAAATGAGCAGAGAACAGAGCTGAAGATAGAGAGTAGATATGAAAGAGCAAACCAAACTACCCATAGTTAAAGAGTGGCAGGCCCATTTGTCTCAAAGTCCAATCAAGACAAGTGTGAGTGCTATTGATCAAAACTAAAGCAAAGTAAAATAAACATGTACACACACCAAAAGCCCACTATAGAACTGAAATTTCCATCATTTTATCAGAATGAACAGCAGAAATAGCACATGATCATTCATGGCTACGTATTATATGGTTCCACTTATTTGAAATGTCCAGAATCCATAGAGACAGAAAGGAGATTAGTGGTTGTCAGAAGATGTAGAGGGCAAATCGGAAGAGACCAGTGCTCTTATATGATAGAGCTTGTTGCCCAATTTTGTGAATATACTAAAAACCATTGACCCATACACTATGTAGGGGTAAATTCTATCGCATTTGAATTATATATTAAACAAATATTTTAAGAATAAAAAAATGAATAAGAACGTGATCATTCCAAAAATGATGGGCTTTCAGGTAATACACTTGGGATGGCAAGCCCTCAAAAGGAAAGGGAAAAGCTTCAGTGGGAAAAGTTTATTACACAGAAGTGTCATACAATGGCTCTTGCCTACCTAATATTTCTAAGTAATCCCAATTCTATCCATCTCTTCTGTAACTGTAAGTGTATGTGGAATGATTTTAAAGTCATACTTCTGAAGAATAACCCTCTAGAAGATCTAGTCTATAAGAACAGCATCCCTTCAACCTCAGTTCCTGAGCTTTCTTCCTGGAATGTAGTCCTTGGTTCTGGCAGACAACCTGAGGACCAGCGAATGTTCATTGGGCCCGAAGCCAGACATATGTGGGTAGACCAGTGTCCCTTAGGTGATCCTGGACCACAGCAGACCTCTGCCCTGCACTTCAGAACCAACTGGAATAACTCACCCAGTTGTCAACTCACAAGTTCACAGTTACTTGTGAACTTTTGAAATTATCCCTTAAGGCCGGGCGTAGTGGCACATGCTTGTAATCCCAGCATTTGGGAGGCTGAGACTGGAGGATCCGGGTTCACGGCCAGCCTCAGCTACCTAGTGAGGCACTCCACAACTTAGTGAGACTCGGTTTCAAAATAAAGAATAAAAAAAATAGGGCTGGGGATATAGCTCGAAGGTAGAATGCCCCTGAGTTCAATCCCCAGTTCCGCCAAAAAAAAAAAAAAAAAAAAAAAAAAATTATCCCTTAAGAACTTTATTCCTGAGTCAGACATGGTGGTACAAGCTTGTAGTCCTAGTACTTGGGAGACTGAGACAGGAGGATCACATATTTGAGGCCAACCTTAATAACATAGTGAGACTCTCAGAAACCTAGCAAGGCCCTTTTTCAAAACAAAAATAAAAAGGGGGGGGGGGTGTGTAGCTCAGAGTTAGAATGTCCCTGGATTCAAGCCCTAATACCACAAAAGGGAAAATTTAAAAAAATAATAATAACTTTACTCCTAAGCCGGGTGTGGTGGCGCACGCTTGTAATCCCAGCATTCGGGAGGCTGAGACCGGAGGATCCAGGTTCGCGGCCAGCCTCAGCTACTTAGTGAGGCACTCCGCAACTTAGTGAGACTCGGTTTCAAAATAAAGAATAAAAAATAGGGCTGGGGGTATAGCTCGGAGGTAGAATGCCTCTGAGTTCAATCCCCAGTACCGCAAAATAATAATAATAATAATAATAATAATAATAATAATAATAATAACTTTACTCCTAAAATCCAAACCTACCCTCTGGAAATTTTGGCTTTCAACAGAGAGCCCTTGATGGGGAAGATGGATGTTCAGTTGTTCATATAACCATGAGAAACATCCATACTGCTTTTCACCTTTCTTCTCTTTACCATTGAGCTATATTCCCAGCCCTTTTTATTTATTTTGAGACAGGGTCTTGCTAAATTGCCCAGACTGGCCTCAACCCTACAATCTTCCTTGCCTCAGCCTCCTGAGAAGCTGGGGTTACAGATGTGTACCACCACACACCCTTCCAGCTGCTCAAGGATCTTTTTGACTTTCTATTTCTCAGCTATAAGCTAAAAAAATGAAGTCACCAGAGGATGAATTATTGATAAGTCAAGTGATCATATAATAATTGATATTTATTTATTTATTTATCTTTTTTTTCAGTACTGGGGATTGAACTCAGGGGCATTCTACCTCCAAGCTATAGCCCCAGCCCTATTTTTTATTCTTTATTTTGAAACCGGGTCTCACTAAGTTGAGGAGTGCCTCACTAGATAGCTGAGGCTGGCCGCGAACCCAGATCCTCCGGTCTCAGCCTCCCAAATGCTGGGATTACAAGCGTGTGCCGCCACGCCCGGCTAATAATTGATATTTATAATGAGGAATCTAAGCCTTATGAATCACAAAGGCTTGTATAATATTTGGTGACATTTTAGTTAAAAATATACTTGCTTTTATGCTTTGGAATAATATGATATAAACATTAAAATTTCATGAACATCCAATTAAGTAGAACTGCATTCTATAAAATATATTCAAAGAGAATTTATTATAGTTTAAATAGTTTTTGATGTTTTTCACACAATACAGTTTAAAAATATTATAGTATTTCATATATCTGAAACATTATTCCAGAGACTAAACACATGCAATATATATTATATATATATACATATACACATACATATATATTTTGGGGGGGGGTGGGTACTGGGGATTGAACTCAGAGGCATTCTACCTCTCAGCTACACCCCAAGTCCTATTTTTTATTCTTTATTTTGAAAAAAAGGTCTCACTAAGTTACAGAGGACCTAAGTAACTGAGACTGGCCAAAAACCCGGATCCTCCGATCTCAGCCTCCCAACTTCTGGGATTACAAGTGCACACCGCCATGTCTGGCTCCACATGCAATATATCTTTAACAAGAAACTTAAGGTACAATAAGCACATTCATTTGCTTAGATCCAAATTCTTTGGCCATTTATGCACATTTCAGACAAACATACATACATACATACCAACTAAATTTATGTGTATCTAGATCTATGCATGTGTATGTATGAATATATGTATTCTGGACACAAAAATAGGATGCCTTTGCAAAAAAAGAATACAAAGGAAAGTAACCTGCCCCCAAAAGACTGCTAATTGACTAATTTTGTGTGTGTGTGTGTGTGTGTGTGTGTGTGTGTGTGTGTGTAAGTGGGGATTGAACTCAGTGCTGTTCTACCTCCAAGCTACACCCCCAGCCAGATTTTTTTTTTTTTTTTCAGTACTGGGGATGGAATCGAGGGGCATTCTACCTCCAAGCTATACCCCCAGTCCTATTTTTCATTCTTTATTCTGAAACAGGGTCTCACTAAGTTGCGGAGAGCCTAAGTAGCTGAGGCTGACCACAAACCCGGATCCTCTGGTCTCAGCCTCCCAAGTACTGGGATTATAAGCGTGCGCCACCACACCCGGCTCAGATTTTGTTTTTTATTTTGAAACAGAGTCTTGCTAAGTTGCTAAGGCTGGCTGTGAGCCTGTGATCCTCCCATCTCAGCCTCCCACATACTGTGATTACAAGCCTGCTTCACCATCCCCAGCTTACTAATTGATTTCTTCTTTGAATTTGAATCACATCACTTCACAAATTGATGTTCCTTAGACAGGCGTGGTAGTACACACCTGTAATCCCAATACTTGAGAGGCTGAGACAGGAGGATTACAGGTTCAAGGTTAGCTTCAGCAACTTAATTAAATTCTGTTTCAAAATAAAAATAAAATGGGATTGGGGGTAGAGCTCAGAGGAAGAACATCCCTGGGTTCCATCCCCAGTAACACACACACACACACACACACACAATTGATGTTCCTTTCTTTGCTCTAAGCAATTCCATCTGTGATAAGTTTAAAGCCATTTGAGATTGAAATAAATTCTTCCCAAATTGGAACTATTTCAAATGCTTACTTTTATGTAAGAATATCACCTCATTATTTAAAATGAATAATTAATGCTTGGGAGCTATAATAACCAAATGTGTTTTTCTCCACATCCTCATAGCATCTAGTAAAATAGTTTAACTCATGGGTGTGCTCAGTAAGTGGTTGATGACTGGATGAATGTACTAATTTATCAAAAATGTATAAATTGCTATGAATTAGACTTAACTATAGACTGTGATCTGCACTAAAATTATGAAGTATAATTATGAATTATATTTAAATTATGAATTTTGCATAAGCTCTGGTAGTTGGGTTTTCAGATAAATATGAATGTCTACATTAAAGAATTATAAAAATTATATGTAAATATTTCATAGCACATATACTCTCAGGATTGTGGGAAACAAGACTGGCTGTAGAAAGTTATAGACAAATGTTTTCTTTCTTATTTTGCAGAATGGTTTCACACCACTGTATATGGCAGCCCAGGAAAATCACTTGGAAGTTGTCAAGTTTCTACTTGACAACGGTGCCAGCCAGAGCCTTGCCACAGAGGTAAGACGCTTCCTCTTTTCCTGTGCTTAAGTTTGCATGTTTATAAGGTGTTTTCTAAAACTGAGTTGAGAATTTGTCCCACTAGTTATTTCAGTTGCAGTTGTATATTAACATGTAAACTCATGGGTTTTCATGAAATACCTTAGAGAATCTATTTTTAGTTTTTAAAAATCTTCCATTGCATAGATATCCTTTCTGCTCTTAGTGCCTGGTCCTGCCCTATACTTGAGCTCTTATTTTAATATTTAATAGATTTGCTAGAAAACACTTTACTATCTTTTAATAATTTTACCTCAAAGGCAACCATTGTTTTGAAATATTTTTGATTAGATATTAGTTATAAATCTATCTTTTCCAAATTTAAATCAGTCTAATTTTAATGATTGAATTTTCACATTCCTAGTTAACTATTTAAATTTAATTCATACTTCTAAATAAAACTGTTATGCTTGTTTTTTGTTTTTTGCAGTACTGGGGATTGAACCCAGGGACATTCTACCTCTGAGCTACATCCACAGTCCCATTTTTTTTTTTTTAGGTACTGGGGATTGAACTCAGGGGCATTCCACCTCCGAGCTATACCCCCAGCCCTATTTTTTACTTTATTTTGAAACAGGGTCTCACTAAGTTGTGTAGCGTTTCACTAGATAGCTGAGGCTGGCCGCGAACCAGGATCCTCCAGTCTCAGCCTCCCGAATGCTGGGATTACAAGCGTGCGCCACCAAGCCCGGCCCCAGCCCCATTTTTTTTTTTTTTTTTTTTTTCGG
>PVLC010000520.1:74533-110404 GCA_004027655.1 Graphiurus murinus | reverse complement strand
ATTTTTTATTCTTTATTTTGAAACAGGGTCTCACCAAGTTGCAGAGAGCCTCACTAAGTAGCTGAGACTGACTGTGAACCCAGATCCTCCTGTCTCAGCCTCCCAAGTACTGGGATTACCACCATGCCTGGCTCTGTTATGCATTTTTAAGTATAAAATTAAGTGGTATTTGAAGAAAAGCCCTGCAGTCTTGAATTACTTAAAAATATAAAGTTGTCATTGATACTGTTTTAGGTAGTATAGTGAGTTTTTAAACTAATCTATAGTGATGTTGTGATCCTTTGTTAAGTGTGTAACTAGAAATATTGCTAATAATAAAGGACCAGCATCCAAGTATTCTTTATTTCTAACAGAACAGTGAATTCCAGCAGCTGCAGGGTTATCTTATAATTCTGCTGTTCTTATATTTATATACTGACATATTTCTCAAATGGCCAGGGAAGATGGCAACAGAGGAATTGAGTGTAACCTCATCTAGCTCTTGAAATTATGCCTTCTGGGAGACCACTAAATAGATAGTTAACACAAAAAGAAATGCAAATAACGGTGAATGTATGAAAAGACTTTCACCTTCATTTGTAATCAAAGAAATTTGAACTCATTAATCAGATAAAGGAGACCTAATCTTTTGCCCATGAGATTAAAAAAAGAAAAATTGGGGCAAAGAAACCAGAATTTTCCTACAACAGGAAATTGATAATTGGTTGCAACACATTTGTAGTAACTATCAAAAATTAATACGTACATGCCATTTTACTTAGCAATTGTACTGCTAAGAATTTATATTATAGATATAAGTTAAATTATGTAAAAATAGTATATATTGCTCTTCATTACCATAGTTAGTAATAAATTTTGAAAGATAATCAGAACCTAAATATGCACCAATAAGGGTGCATATTGGTGCATATTTAGGTTCTGATTATCCTTCAAATTTTATAAATGTTAGTATACTTATGCAATAAAATGCTATCCAGCATTATTAAAAATAAGGCAAAGCTATCTGTACTGATATAGGATAATGTCTGCAGTACATTGCTATGGTTAGCTCTAAGAACTAGAAGGAAGCTTTATACTTTATACCTTTCAATATTGTTGAGGATTTTTATCATGAGAACTTATTATTTTTATATTAGTGTTCGTAAGAATAGTTAAGGAATAACTACTGGTGATATCAAAAAGAATATTGCTAGGAGTTGTATTGCATAGTTGTAGGGTATAGCCCAGAGGTAGAAGGCCCATGAGTTCCATCTATTTTAGAAAAGAATGGGAATAAGACATTTTATTCATATGCCATTCAAACTACGGTATTGCTTTTTTTTTTTTTTTTTTTTTTTTTGTGGTACTAGGGGTTGAACCCAGGGGCATTCTACCTCCAAGCTACAGTCCCAGTCCTATTTTTTTTTTTTTTTATTCCTTATTTTGAAACAGGGTCTCACTAAGTTGTGGAGGCTGGCCGCGAACCCAGATCCTCCAGTCTCAGCCTCCCAAATGCTGGGATTACAAGCTACAAGCGTGCGCCACCACCACGCCCAGCTCAGCATTGCTTTTTTTATTAGTCACAAAATTGATATATTTATACAAAAGTCTATATTTACAGAACAAACAGCAGGGAGCAATTAAAGTATCCTTTAAATAGCAAGTTTTTAACAGGATTCTTAATATTTTGAATGATACCTGCATATTTCTTGAAACAGTTTTTCAGCAAGCATGCCATACTCCATAATTTGTATATATGCACTCCATATCAAGTCTTTGGCATGGTCATGGTTTTTAAAGCTTTTTTTAAATTATTGGTATGTACTGCATATCTTATCTTTTATATATATTGTTTTCCTCTTTTTGCCTCATCCTGAAGCATGAGGCAAAATTGTTAATTTATTCTACAAGCAATTATTAATAAGTACCTGTTCTATGTCAAACACTGCACAAGGCAGCGGAGATGTGTCCTGAGCAATGAGGGGAGACGCCTGTCCTCAAGTAGTTCCTATTATGTGTCTTTTCTGCTTGTATTTTTCTCTAAGAATAACTGGACAGCTAGGTGTGGTGGTGCATACCTGTAATCTCAGTAGTTGCGAGGTCGAGATAGGAGGCCAGGGAATGGTAAGTTAGAGAGACACTGTTTTAAAAATAAATCTAAAGGGCTGGGGGTATAGATCAGAAGCAAAATGCCTCTGGCGTCAATTCCCAGTACCAATAATAACAATAATAGTAATAATAATAACAACAACAACTGGACAAAGCAAGCTAAATTATTTAAACTGGTATTAGAAACAGAATTTACAGCTTCTAATTTTAGCAGTTGGTATCTTTATGTCTTTAATTGGCTTATGCAGGAAGCATATTCCTGTCGGTGCTAATCGGCTCAGTTGCAAGTTATTTCCTGGTATGAAACAGTGTCCTTTAGGCAAAGGCTCTGTGAATTCACAAATGCACACTAATGGAAATGGAGCCATTCTGTTTTGATTCAAAACATGAGTGGGCTGTCATATTTACCGTTACACTTTGTCCAGGCTCTCTTCATACACATTTTTTTTTTATTGCCACTCTCTCTCCCTCTCTCTCTCTCTCCTTTAAAAAATGCATTTTACAGAGCTGGAGGTGTAGCTCAATGACAGTACACTTGCCTAGCATGTACTGGGGAAAAAAAACTTTTTTTTTTCCTTTTTGCAAAAATAGTACATCACATAATGAGAAAGTGCAATAAAAAGCAAAATGAAAAAGTCACTGTAAATTTTCCCTCGAGGTAACATTTTGTTTATTCATCCAGATTTTTTGTGCAGATACGTAATATGCACAGATAATTATCTGTATGAAAATTAGATTATATAACTGGCATTGTCATGTATACTGTTTTTCTCATAAGATTAAATTGTGTTCTAAATTTTGTTTCCTTATGTCCTTAAGCATAAACCTGTGATTTCATCTTGGTGAGATTTTGATTCTCTGCAGCCTTTCTGTTATATTGCTTAAAGCTGCAAGGAATATTCTCCTAGTTAAGTAGGTGATCACTATTTTCTTTCCTGGATTCTTGAGTAGTAGAGTGGAGAGGGGCAGATTTTAAAGCAGGGAGCTTAAATAGGATTTGTATACAGAGAGGAAGAGGGGGGCATCTCAGGGAGAGGGAAATATCATGAGTAGAGAGAGTAGGGATCAGTCTGCACATCCATAGCATAGAGACTGGTTTGAAAGTATTTCTCTGGGAAGAGACTATCCCTTAGGTACTTTGGGCCAATATTTTGCACATCCTCCAATGAAAGTGTGCTGATTTACTCTTGGTCAGATATATCATATGGATGCTTAGCTACTTTCTAGCAAGAGAAATAATGATAAAAGTGGTGGTTTCAAAAGACGTGATCAGTATGCAGCTAATCAGATTTTCTCCTTCCCCCTTACAAATGCACTTCCTCTATTTGTACCACAAGGACCACAAAAATAAAAGAATCATGACCCAAATAAAATAATAAGTAACTTGCTTGCCAGCACTCTGGTAAAAATAATTTTTAAATGTTCTTTTGATCATGTAATAAGGAAACTGCTGCAGAGTGAAAATTTGTGAGCCAGGCTTAGGATGTTCTACCCTGTGCTGTTGCACAGTCATCAATACTAGATTAGACACAAATTAATGATAATGCTGTGAAATCTGTAGCTATAAAAATATTAATCTGGAAGCCAGGCGTGGTAGTGCACACTCGTAATCCCAGTACTTGGGAGGCTGAGACTGGAGGATCTGGGTTTGAGGCCAGCCTCAGTCTACTTAGTGAAGCTCTACACAACTTAGTGAGACCGTGTTTCAAAATAAAGAATAGAAAATAGGACTGGGGGTGTAGCCCGGAGGTAGAATGCCCCTGCGTTCAATCCTCAGTACCAAAAAAAAAAAAATCTGTAGCTTCAGAGGAAAGTCCCAGGGAACTACAAAAGGAAAGTGCAAAATGTACTGAGTATTGCTACAACTCCACATTTGTTCTAAAGGCATGCTTCACATAGAAGCAGAGGTTAGAATGGTGGTTACGCTAGGTGGGGAGAGTAGCAAAATGTTGAACGAAAGGTATAAAGTCTCAAACAGGAAGAATAAGTGTTTTGGAGGGAAGAGTCTCATGTACAGCATGGTGAATATACTCAGTGTATTGTCCAATTCAAAATTCCTAGGAAAATAAATTTCAAATGTTCTCTCTGCAAAAATATAAGTATTTGAGGTGGTGGAATTTGTCAATTAAGTAGATTTCATTATTCCACGTTGTATTCATAAATCATATCACTTTGTATCCCATAAACCTATAATTATGGTTTGTCAATTTACAATAAAAAAAAAAAACTACAGTCAAGTTTTGAATGATCACTGTGTCATCTCTTATGGGTCAGGGAAGGTAAGAGCCTTTCAAGTATAGATGGTTCTTAAAACAACAGTGATTGTGGTTCATTAATCTACATATTCCTATAGGCACCAGACATACTCCAGGCAAGAGGGTAACAAACCAGGCAGGCACAAACCCCATCTTTAAAATATCAGTGGAAATTTTTACTTCTTATTTAAATAAGCTTCTTTGAAAAAAAAATTTTACCTGGATTTAACCTGAAATGCTGTTGTTTCACTGAGATTCTTTTTTTTTTTTTTTCTTTTTTCTTTTTTTTTTTTTTTTGCGGTACTGGGGATTGAACTCAGGGGCATTCTACCTCCAAGCTACACCCCCAGCCCTATTTTTTATTCTTTATTTTGAAACCGAGTCTCACTAAGTTGCGGAGTGCCTCACTAGGTAGCTGAGGCTGGCTGCGAACCCGGATCCTCAGGTCTCAGCCTCCCGAATGCTGGGATTACAAGCGTGCGCCACCACGCCCGGCTTCACTGAGATTATTTTATAGGTAATGAAATTATGTCATTTTTTATGTAGTACTTCTGTGTATTTTTAATTTTTTTCTAATTAATATATGTGTTACTTTTTTTTTTTTTTATAGTACTGGGGATTGAACTCAGGGTCATTCTACCTCCGAGCCCTATTTTTTATTCTTTATTTTGAAACAGGGGCTCACTAAGTTGCAGAATGCCTCACTAAGTAGCTGAGGCTGGCCTCGAACCTGGATCCTCCAGTCTCAGCCTCTCAGCCTCCCAAATGCTGGGATTACAAGCGTGCACCACCACGCCCAGCTATAAGTATTACTTTTAATAGGAAAAAACACCCATGAACTTAGCATAATTGTTTTACTTTTGGTTTGTTTTTGTTTGTTTGTTTGTTTTTGCTTTGGGTGGGTAGGTAGGTAGATAAATGTCATCACATATATGTCCATTTGAATATGTTGTTAGGTTATAATAATCCCAAATGAAAATTGATAGACTCACCTTTTTTCATTAAATCTAGAAGGAAATACCCACTGGGGCCAGTCTTTTGTTTTTTTGTTTTTTTTTTAGGATGGCTTTACACCATTGGCAGTAGCTTTGCAACAAGGTCATGACCAAGTAGTTTCACTCCTGCTGGAAAATGACACGAAAGGCAAAGTCCGTCTCCCGGCTCTTCACATTGCTGCCCGAAAGGATGACACCAAGGCCGCTGCCCTTCTGCTACAGAATGACAACAATGCAGATGTGGAGTCAAAGGTGAGGCATGAGGGGCGGGGCTTCCACACCCATCCTGAGCTAGGCACCTGGCCTCCAGGAATGCCTGCTCACCCACTTGGAGTGCTTATGCCAAAAACTTCACTTTGCTGAAAGGAACGAAAATCGGTCCCAATGAAGGCATACCCTCCCTTAACATGAGGACCAAAGAATGCCACCCTGCGTGTGCTCAGAGAGAGGCCACCTCAGGAGAAACTGACTTAGGTGCAACTGATAATTTCCTTCCTTTTGATATTTATATGGAGTATATTTAACGCTGCAACTCAAATGTCAGGGTTTGGGGGGGAGTTACAGACTGCTAAAGACAGTGCACAGATCAACCTCTGGTTGGGGTCTAAGACCACCAAGTATAGATCACCAAGCAAAGGTCAGCTATGGAAAGCATGCCTGCAGCAAAGGAGCCACAGCCCCAGTTCCCGTTGTCTTGATGTGTCTTCCCAGAAAGTCTCTGTGAAGAAAATGCAGCCATCGGGCTAGGTCGTCACGCAGCCCTTCGTTCAGTCTAGCTTTCTCTCTGTGCCTGTTACGCTTCCATCCTAGCTGCCATCCTCATTACCAAGCTATCATGAGCTTTCTGCAGTCCATGTCACCAATGAACTAACCGTTCATTTTTTCCTCCTCTTTGCTTCCAAATGTGTTAACCTAGATGGTGGTGAATAGAACAACAGAGGTATATATAACGTATATCTACGTATGCATATGTGTATAATCAATATCCGCATCATCGCTTTCTCACCACTTAGTGCTGCTGCCTCATCTCCTTCCCTTCTCTGCATTGCCTTCTGTAGGCTAGATACCTGCTTTCTACCTTACCCCCCCCCCCAAGGAGCATGTGCCACAGCAGATAGTAGTTTGATTACCAGGGCTTTCTGCAGCTGAACTTGGTTTTGGAAGGGAAGGTTTAGGAATCCTTGAAACCTAAGGGTATTGTAATAGACTTTAGATGCTTACCAGCTCTACCTAAAGCTGCAGACAACCCTGTCATGCTACTCCTCTAGGACTGAGTTTTTAGAGTTCTGCATGACACTTACCCTCAGTGGTGTCAGCACAAGGAAAGTTACCTCAGAAGAGTACCAGTACGACCTACCTCCCACAACAGTCAGTGACATAGCTAGCATGGCTTAGAAGCTTGCTAACAAATTAGAAATGCATCGAGTTCCTATAAGGTGGCAATCTTTGGGGACTAAGTGAGTTGCTGCATGTTTAGCATTTTTTTAAGGAAGTAAAATGACCATGGCATTAAGTCCAGAAAAATGTGTTCTTAAATAGACATTTACTAATAAATAGATCAACTTGTGGAATCTTTATCAAATACAGTTTCCGATTATGCATAATCAGTTTTGTTGTGATACCTCTCCCCTCCCCCAAATTACTTTTGTCATTAAATTTGGCATTTATGGTTGGTTAATTTGGCTTTATATTGAATATGTAAAACAAATTGAATTTGGATAGCATCTCAATAGCCAATTCTATCATAAGTAATAAAATAGCTACAAAACCATAATAACCAAGCTTTCTCTGAACAATAAAGATTTTTCTCATTGTCACTATTTTAACCTTTAAAAATGTTGGCTTCTGTGTAGTTTTATTACTGGATCACTAAAATCAGTCACTCTCCACCCTTGGGTTTTCCCTGGCTGTCCCTCTGCCTATGAGTGTGGGGTTTATTAGAAACCCTATGAGCAATTGGCACTGCTAGAAACCTAGCACAGAATGGAATGTGGATCTCAGCATATTTTGCTTCCTCGTGTTTATTCGGGCAAGATTGGGATGTTAACCTGTGAGACAGGAGCCAGCAGGAATCCACTGAAAGTCTGCTGTGTTTTCTTCACAGAGTGGCTTCACTCCGCTCCACATAGCTGCTCACTACGGGAATATCAATGTAGCCACATTGCTGTTAAACCGAGCGGCTGCTGTGGACTTCACTGCACGGGTAAGGGCACTGCAATGCATACTGTCTTTAAAGCATCCACCATGATTCTTAACTCTCCTTTTCTAGCATAAAGAGGAGGCTGGGACAGATGACCTCCAAGGGTCCTTCCAATCAGGGAAAGGTGTGCATTTTCTTACTTTTACATCGATGTGCCTGTTTCCTAGCAGGAAATGTAAACCAAGATCAGGGGTGCCTGACGGGACAGGTGATAAATAATAAGTGCATATACAAAAGGTGTGATTTAAATGATCATGGCTGAGAACTACAAACAGTAACCCCAAGTTAAAATGTCTGAAACTGAAGAAAGTGTTCAAATGGTACTGAGAGTGCTCTAGAAGGCTCTTTCTTGACCTTATAGGCAGGAATGTGTTGGAATATCCAGATGAGGGCCTTAAGGATCTTTTGTCTTCAACAAACATTTATGAGGGGTGACTAGATTCTGTAATCCAAGTGAGCTCCTATTCATTGAGAAAGAACTAGGATGTCACATGTACCACTGAACAGCCACATTCACATCCAAATGCAGTGATACTGCTCCAAACATTAGGCTCAATGGTCATCAGAAAAACCATTGCCAAAAGTAGAAGTAAAGTTGGAAGCATGATGAAATAGCAACTAGAAGTACAGATTCTAAATTTAGATTCTGCAGAGTTCAAAGTTTGGCTTGAACGTCTGTGTGTCTGTAAGTTTTCCTGATTTATAAAATGAATGAATAGGAATTATGGAATTAAATCATAACCATAATTAAATAAGATCACCTGTCTTTCATCAAGTTGCTGAGAATTGAGACAGAGTGGATGCAAAGTCTGTAGCGCAGTACCTGACATGTTATCATCTTTATCAACAGCAGCAGCACAATTATTCTGAACACAATGCCTGAAATATTATTTTTGCTAAAACCTTGTCTCTTAGAAGAATGGAGCTGAGTGTGGTGGTGCAATCCAGTAATCCCAGCACCTGAAAGGCTGAGACAGGAGGATCACAGGTTCAAAGCCAGCCTCAGCAACTTAATAAGACCATGTTTCCAATAAAATAGGGCTGAGGGTGTAGCTCAGAGGTAGCATGCCTCTGGGTTTAAGCCCCAGCATAAAAAGAAGGAAGGAAGGAAGAGAGGGAAGGAGGGAGAGAGGGAGGGAGGGAAGGAAGGAAAAGAAGGAAGGGAGGGAGGGAGGGAGGGAAGGAAGGAAAAGAAGGAAGGGAGGGAGGGAGGGAAGGAGAGAAAGAAAGAAAGAAAGAAAGAAAGAAAGAAAGAAAGAAAGAAAGAAAGAAAGAAAGAAAAGAAAAAAGAAGAGAAGGAAGCTGGGTGTGGTGGTTCACGCTTGTAATCCCAGCATTTGGGAGACTGAGACTGGAGGATCCAGGTTTGCGGCCAGCCTCAGCTACCTAGTGAGGCACTCCGAAACTTAGTGAGACCCTGTTTCAAAATAAGGAATAAAAAATAGGGCTGGGGGTATAGCTTGGAGGTAGAATGCCCCTGAGTTCAATCTCCAGTACTGCAAAAAGAAAGAAAGAAGGAAGGAAGGAAGGGAGGAAGGAAGGAAGGAAGGAAGGAAGGAAGGAAGGAAGGAAGGAAGGAAGGAGAGAGAGGAGGGAGAGAGGGAGAAAGGGAGGGAGGGAAAGAGATAGGGAGTTAGAGCATAATGTCAGTGCTAGCAATCATCATAGTTGCAGTAAAAGTAATACCATTTTGGAAGTAGTTACTGGATGGGAGATGCCAGGCTAAACATTTGATCTCACTGATATGAAGAAAAGTCTGATTTATCTGTTGTACAGTAGGAGAAACTGAGGCTTAGAGATAAGTAATGGCTGTTCCACCATCACAGAGCTAACAGGTTGGAAGAGGCTGGATTTCAATCCCAAAGCTCTTAACCACTCCTTTATTCTATCTTCTTTAGACAACTCAAAGGAGTTCATTATTCTTTTCCTCTTATAATTTACCAATTCTATAAAAATTAGTAAGAGCTCAGACTTAGGAATATTAAGGCAATTTCCTGCACCACTGTCAACAGCTTGCTAAAAGCCAGTTTGGTTTAAATGTGCGCCTGTCAGTTCTTTTCACTCTCCAGCTCTGTTCTTAGTACAGTTGCTGCATCCTTGACAGGGAAGAGCCAAGGCCTCCTTTGGCTCTTTGAAGGACAAAGTGAAGTACTTCTTTACACCGAGTTTAAACAGGGCATGTTAGGGTTAAAACTGAAGTGTGTTTCATGATGCTTTCTTCTGGTTTGATTTCTGTAATTCACAGTATAATAGAAACCTCATTAAGTCATATCTTTTAATTAGGACATTTGGAAAATTCCTATCAGGGTGGTATTTGAACTTTGCCTCTGTGCCATTGTTCAGAAATTTCCTGATGCTGCTGAAAATAAGATTGGGGGAATGTTTGAGCAATTTAAAAGCACAAATTACAATATTTTCAGACTCCTTCAGGCAATCCCAAAGCATTCATTTACATTAAAACAATGACCGTGGTAATTACAAAAGATGCTCATTTACTGATTAAAGATCAATGAAGACCTCAGATTAATGTTAACCTTGTCTGACTCTCTTTATGTGATCTAAAATAACTGTGCTCACTTTTGTTGAAAATATCTTAAAATTTAGACTTTTCACTGATTTAGAAAAGCATTTTCCCCTGTCATTCCTAATTAATAAGGCCTCATAGCATTCTGAGCTGAAGGCTGTGGCGGAATTTGATTATACTCACAGGACACCGTGCTATTGCTCACTCCCAGCAATCTCTGCTGCTCTCTGCTGCTGGTGATGGATGACTTGCTTTAGGGTGTCAGAAAAAAGCTCTTCATAAAGAGCTTGTCCATTTTAGGTCTAGTACCTTTATCATGAAGCCTCATTTGCTGAGAACTGTCTGCAATCATAACTATAAACCGTAACCACCAGAACAAGGTTTGAATAGAGGTATTAAAGATGGTCAGAATCAAATTAATTTGTCTTGGGAGGGAGGAGGGCTGTGCTTTCTGTTTTCTGACTGTGACAGAGTACAGGAGGGAGTGAAAGACTGAGACCATTGAAGAAAACAGGATCTCACAGTTGTTTGCAGCACTGCAGGCTGAGGGGGTAATCCAGAGAGTGGCTACCTGCTTGCAAAGAGAGTTGGGAACAGGAATAAGGAGGCTTCTGGAGTCATTTCCAGAACCCAGTAGATGATCATCTCCAAAGCAGATAAGAGGTAGAAACAAATGCAGTATGACTAAAGGGAGTAGCAACAGACCAGATTTCTTTCTGTGCTTCTTTATAGTGCTTGCTAATTTATGCAGCAATAAAGCAGATCCCAGCTAGTGGCGAATGTGTACCCCCAAGGAGCAATTCCAGCAACTGATTTATAGTGCACTTCAAGGTTTTATTGACACTTTTCCTTCCATTCTCATTATCATGTCAATTTAGATTTTTGCACTGCGATTTTGCTATGGATGTATAAGATATCCCATCTGACATCTTCAGTATTCCCTTCTGGATTATCTGTGGAGATGACCTGTTCGTCCTCCTGGGTTCACAGGGGGTTAATGCAATAGCTGCTTAATGCTACCATGCAGTGTCAGCATCCTCATCCTTTGAATTGAGTCTGCTGAGATGGCATTGACACTGTCTGAATTCATGTGTGACCCTTGTTCCCTTAGTAAATCCTTCTAGCTGTCTCTGGGGAAAGAATGTAACTAAGACACACCAGAGCTACTACTGATTATTATTCTAGTAAAGAGCATTTATGCACTGGAGTAACTAAAGTCTAAATTATAATATGTGGATGCCGACTTCCGGGAAGATGGCATCTGAGTGAAACACCTCTCCTCAGGCACTGTGAGCTCGAATCAAATCTGCCATAAAAGTAGCTTCTTGACAGAAGAAAAAAAGCAACAAAAAGTGAACAAAGCGACAAAAACTGAAGTGCAACTGAACAGAACCCAGAAAGCCGACCAGGGAGAGCAAAGTAGGCCGCCTATGCGGCAGCGGTGCCACACCACGGAATGGCAGCCGCCATTGAGCCAGCTGCCTGGAGTCTACTAACACTGAGATATTTAAGGAACTTCTGCATTCCCAGCAACCAGAAGTGGAATAAGCAACTCCAGAACTCCACATCCTAACCAGGCAATGTATCCCCGCACCATCAACAGTGACCGGAACACGTGGTATGACCCACATAAGCCCACATGGGACCACCCCAGCTTACCTCTCCCTCCAGCACTGGAACAGTGATCAACTGTACTGCAGAGCTTGAATCAAAACTGCCCCAAAAGCAGCTTCATGATGGAAGGAAAGAAAAGCAAAACAGCAGAAAAGTGAACAAAGCAACAAAAACAGCTGATCAGAACCTAGAAAGCAGACCAGGAAGAACAAAGGAGCCAGCACATGTGCGGCAGTGGCAGCCGCCGTTTAGTCAGCTGCCCACAGCAACAGGGATCTACCCAAAAGTTCTTCAGAGGACAAATCAGGTCTGTTCTTCAACCTTGCAGGGTTTTTTATTTTGCTCCTTGTTGTGTGGGGTTTTTTTTTTTGGGGGGGGGGTGTTTTGTTTCGTTTTCACTCTGTTTTCATTTTGTATTGCTTTGATTTATCTATGTTTGTTTGGAGGATTGGTTACTTTGTTATTTTTTGCTAGACTCTAGAAGTCAACACCTAAAACCCACCAAAGGCACCAATAGAATGGGCAGAAGAAATCCCAGAGTAATTGCAACTCAGTACAAGATACCATTCACAGAGAGAAAATAAAAATAAGAAACCTATAAATTCAGAGAAAGCTTGCAAGAGCAGCAAAGATATAAATTTACAAACAAGGAAAGCATGGAAAAGAAAAATAGCAGCCGGGTGTGGTGGCGCACGCTTGTAATCCCAGCATTTGGGAGGCTGAGACTGGAGGATCCAGGTTCGCGGCCAGCCTCAGCTACCTAGTGAGGCACTACGCAACCTAGTGAGACCCGGTTTCAAAATAAAGAATAAAAAATGGAGCTGGGGTGTAGCTTGGAGGTAGAATGCCCCTGAGTTCAATCCCCAGTACCAAAAAAAAAAAAAAAAAGAAAAATAGCAAAGAAACAATGAGTCAGCACAACCCCACAATAACAGAACTCAGTAACACCGAATGGCAGAGATTACCAGAAGAACAATTCAGATCTTTAATAGTAGAAATTATACAAAACTTCCAGAAAGAATGCAGAGAGAGCTGGAAAGAAATAAAGGAACAAATAAACAAAGAATCTGACACCCTGAGCAGGAATCATAGAGAAGCCTTGAGGGAAGTAAAGGATGTGAAAGATGCAATAATTGAAGTGAGACTTCAATACAAACCATAAACAATAGGTTAGACCAAATGGAAAATAGAATATCACTCTTAGAAGATGACCGTTCCAAAAATGAATCCATTGTACATAATCTAAAAAAAAAAAAAAAAAATTCGACAGTATGAACTGGACATCGATGAGATCTGGGCCAACTTTAAAAGAGCTAACCTAGCCGAGCGTGGTGGCGCACGCTTGTAATCCCAGCATTAGGGAGGCTGAGACCGGAGGATCCGGGTTCGCGGCCAGCCTCAGCTACCTAGTGAGGCACTCTGCAACTTAGTGAGACTCGGTTTCAGAATAAAGAATAAAAAATAGGGCTGGGGGTGTAGCTCGGAGGTAGAATGCCCCTGAGTTCAATCCCCAGTACCGCAAAAAAAAAAAAAAAAAAAAGAGCTAACCTAAGAATTATAGGCATAGAAGAGGGATTAGAAGTTGAAATTAATGGAATAAACAATCTTTTCAAAGAGTAATATCAGAGAATTTTCCAAACATAGAAAGAGAAGTTGACACACAGTTGCAGGAAACATATAGAACCCTCTTTAGACAAGACCAAAGAAGAGGTTTACCACGCCGCATAATAATCAAGCTGACTAATGTAGAGGCTAAGGAGAGAATTCTAAAGGCAACAAAAGTAAAAGGCCAAGTGACATTTAGAGGCAAACTAATTAGAATCACTCCAGACCTCCCAAACCAAGTCATGAAAGCCAGGAAGGGCTGGAATAACATATTCCAAACTCTGAAAGAAAATAATTTGTGGCCAAGATTCTCCTATCCAGCAAAACTCTCTCTCAAAATTGACGGGGATATAAAAATCTTCCATGACAAACAGAAATTGAAAGAATTTATGTCTTCCAAACCAGTACTAGAGAAAATACTCAAACAGATTAACTCCAAAGAAGAACTAACAAGTAAACATCAGAACCAGAGAAACAATAATTTCCAAGAAGCAAACAACTAAGCAAAGAAGAACAAATACTACCACAAACAGAAGTCAAAACTCAAAATGTTAGGAATTAAAAATCATCTCCCAATAATCACGCTGAATATAAATGGTTTCAACTCCCCAATAAAAAGGCACAAGGTGGCAAAATGGATCAAAACCCAGAATCCATCTATATGCTGCCTGCAAGAAACACATCTTATAAGCAAAGATGCCCACAAGCTAAAGGTGAAGGGCTGGAATAAGGTAACCCATGCCAATGGAACTCAAAAACAAACAGGAGTAGCAACTATGATATCAGATAAATTAGATTTCAAGCCTAAGCTTATCAAATGAGACAAAGCAGGTCATTTTTTACTAGTAAAGGAACAATGCAGAAAGAGGAAATAACAGTCATCAACATCTATGCCCCTAATGTAGGGGCAGCCAATTTCATAAAACAAACTCTTCATGATATACAGTCACACATAGATCCCAATACACGAATACTAGGAGACTTCAATACTCCTCTCACATCACTAGACCAATCTTCTAAACAAAAGGTCAGTAAAGATGCTTCAGGCCTAAACAATACCATAAACCAAATGGACCTGTTAGACACATACAGAATATTTCACCCAACTACAGCTGAATTCACATTTTTCTCAGCAGCGCACGGAACCTTCTCCAAAATAGACCACATTTTGGGCCACAAAGAGAGCACTGGCAAATTCAAAAAATATAGCATAATTGCTTGCATCTTTTCAGACCACAGTGGAGTGAAACTAGAAATCAACTCTAAGAAGACCCAGAGTAACCATGTAAGCACATGGAGACTGAACACCACACTGCTGAATGAGGAATGGGTCACAGAAAAAGTAAGGAGAGAAATTAAAAAATTCCTAGATACCAATGAAAACAGAGACACAACATATCAAAACCTCTGGGACACCATAAAGGCAGTACTAAGAGGAAAATTTATAGCACTAAGTGCCCATATAAGAACAGAAAACCGCCAAATAAATAACCTAATTACACAGCTCAAAGCCCTTGAAAAACAAGAACAGTCCAAAGCCAGTAGAAGACAGGAAATCATGAAAATCAGAGCAGAAATTAATGAAATAGAGAATAAAAAGCAATACAGAAAATCAACAAAACCAAAAGCTGGTTTCTTGAAAAAAATAAACAAGATAGATAAACCATTGGCCAACCTAACCAAAAGAAAGAGAGAATCAACCCAAATTACCAAAATAAGAGATGAAAAGGTGATATTACCACCAACAGTGTGGAAATACAGAGGATCGTCAAAAACTATTTTGAAAAACTATATTCCCACAAAATGGAAAATCTAGAAGAAATTGACAAATTTCTAGATACATATAACCTTCCTAAATTGAGTCAAGAAGATATAGAAAACTTAAATAGACCAATAATAATCAAAGAAATAGAAACAGCAATAAAGAGTTTACCATCAAACATAAGCCCAGGGCCAGATAGTTTTCCAAGTGAATTTTATAAAACACTTACAGAAGAGCTAATCCCAATACTCCATAAACTATTCTGTGAAATAAAAAGAAACGGGACCCTCCCAAACACATTCTATGAAGCCAACATCACATTAATACCAAAGCCAAATAAAGACAGCTCAAGAAAAGAAAACTATAGGCCTATATCATTGATGAGCTTAGATGCAAAACTACTAAACAAAATACTAGCAATGTGCATTCAAAACCACATCAAGAAAATTATACACCATGACCAAGTCAGGTTCACCCCAGGGATGCAAGGCTGGTTCAACATACGAAAAACAATCCATGTAATTCACCACAAAAACAGAATCAAAGACAAAAAATCACATGATCGTCTCAATTGATGCTGAAAAAGCATTTGACAAGATTCAACACCCATTCATGCTAAAAGTACTGCAGAGAATGGGAATAGAAGGAACATACCTCAAAATCATAGAGGCAATATACAATAGGCCCACAGCCAATATCATATTAAATGGAGAAAAACGGCAAGAGTTCCCACTAAAAACAGGAACAAGACAAGGATGTCCATTATCACCTCTTCTGTTCAACATAGTACTTGAAACTCTAGCCAGAGCAATAAGGCAAGAGAAGGAAATCAAAGGGGTAAAAATAGGGAAAGCAGAACTAAAACTATCCCTCTTTGCAGATGACATGATACTATACTTAGAAGACCCAACAAAGTCAGCCAAAAAACTTAACAGAACTGATCAACAAATTCAGCAAAGTGCCTGGATACAAAATCAACCTTCAAAAATCAGAAGCTTTCCTGTATGCGAACCATAAATCCACTGAAAAAGAAATCCAGAAAACAATTCCACTCACAATAGCACCCCAAGAAATAAAATACTTAGGGATAAACCTAATCAAAGATGTAAACGACCTCTATAAGAAAAACTATAAAAAGTTGAAAAAAGAAATTGATGAAGACCATAAAAGATGGAAAGATCTACCATGCTCTTGGATAGGCAGAATAAATATCATCAAAATGGCCACCCTCCCAAAAATGATCTACAGATTCAATGCAATACCCATGAAATTACCAAGGTCACTCCTCATAGACATAGAAAAATCAGTCCTTCATTTGGAACAACAAAAAGCCCAGGATAGCCAAATTATTTCTTAGCAGCAGGAACCATGCAGGAGGTATCACAATACCTAACTTCAAACTCTACTGTAAAGCCACAATAATAAAAACAGCATGGTATTGGCACAAAAACAAACACATAGACCAATGGAGCAGAACAGAAGATTCACAAATAGACCCATGTGCTTACAGTCAACTGATTTTTGACAAAAGAGCCAAAAACATACACTGGAAAAAAGATAGCCTCTTTAACAAATGGTGCTGGCAAAACTGGTTAACCATATGCAGGAAAATGGAAATATACCCCACTTTCTCACCCTGCACAAGAGTCAACTCAAGGTGGATCAAAGACCTGGAAGTCAGGCCAGAGACCTTGCAGCTACTTGAAGAGGGCATAGACCCAACACTTGAACACATAGTTACAGGTAAAAACTTTCTCAACAAGACGCCAAAAGCACCAGAAACTCAAAGGAATATCAATACATGGGATTGCATTAAACTGATCAATACTGGGATTGCATTTCTGTGCAGCAAAGGAAACTGTCAAGAACCTCAACAGAGAACCCACAGAGTGGGAGAAAATTTTTGCCAGCTACTCTTCTGATAGAGGACTAATAACTAGGATATACAAAGAACTCAAGAAACTCACAGCTAAGAAAAGAAATAATCCAATCAAAAAATGGGCAAAGTATCTAAATAGACACTTCACAAAAGAAGAAATACAAATGGCCAATAAATGTATGAGGAAATGTTCAACATCATTAGCAATCAAAGAGAAGCAAATCAAAGCTACATTGAGATTTCACCTAACCCCGATCAGAATGGCAAACATCAAGAACACAACAACAAATGCTGGCGAGGGTGTGGCAAAGTGGGAACCCTAATACATTGCTGGCGGGATTGCAAATTAGTGCAACCACTTTGGAAAACAATATGGAGGATCCTCAGACGAATGGGAATGAACCTACCATATGATCCAGCAATACCACTTCTGGGTATCTACCCAAAAGAATGGAAACCAAATTATCAGACCAATGCATGTGTATATGTTCATAGCTGCATAATTTACAATTGCTAAACTATGGAACCAGCCAAGATGTCCATCAACAAATGAATGGATTACAAAACTATGGGATATGTACACAATGGAATTTTACTCAGCCATAAAGAAGAACAAAATTATGTTATTTGCAGGGAAATGGATGGAACTGGAAAACATTATGTTAAATGAGATTAGTCAGTCACAAAGCGTAAAAAATCGTATACTCTCCCTAATATGTGGAAGCTAGGGAGAAAATGTGACATAAAAGGGACTCCAGATGAAGAAGGAGAATCCTTAGGTGAGCAAAGAATTTGACCTAAAGAAAGGTGATGGGGGGAGGGGAGACACCTTAATGAGCATGATGTACTTTCACAAACACATCAAAGTCAATCACTAAACTGAACTTGAGAAGGAGGGAGGAGGGAGTGGGGTGGGAATTGGGGAAGGGTTAAATGAGAAATGTGTGCATGTATGACTTCACCAGCTTGTACCTAACAAAGATGTATGAATACAATGCAGCAATTAAAAATAAATTAATTAAAAAAATAATATGTGGAAGCCTGCAAAGTTCCTTTTATTGATTGAAGAAGATAGATCAATTTTTTGCTGGCTAAGAGTTTTTTCATCAAGCATAAGGGACCACCTAACCTAATCTTCATTCTTGTCACTGACCTTTTTCTCTTGTAAATTATTATTCAACTTCTCCTTTTGAGAAGAAAGGTGAATAAAGCATCCTTCTGTTACTTTTACTATTGAGTAGTTTCTGTTTTGACCTCTGAAAAGATTAGGGATTTGTTTCCAAAAAGATTTCAGATAGGTTACTTTTTATACGTGTTTATACCAAGTAAGTCTTGGCTAGATAAAACAGAAGTATTACCAAGCAGTGGGGTTGGAGATACACACACACACACACACACACACACACACACACATATACATACATCCATATGTATATACATACATACATACATACATACATACATACATACAATGAACCTTAAGAGCCTTGATATTTTGTAGAAATGAAAGCATGGATTACATAACTTTTGGTTTTTGACAAAGAAAATCTTAACATTTATTTATAGAGATAGTTTTACATGTATGGGAAATAACTCAAACATAACTTTTAGCATATAAGTCTTATTAAGAACAGTGATTTAGCTCAGCATTGTGGTGCACACCTATAACCCAGTACTTGGGAGACTGAGAAAAGAAACAATAACAAAAAACAGTGAATTACATAATTAACCATATCTTTAATTATTATGCTGCAAAAGGCTCCATTTACTGCTCCATACTGCCTATGGGTGCTAAATCTCCACCTGTGAAGATACCTTGCCCAGGAAAGTTGAGACTGTGGCCAGTACTTAGCTTTATAGTGTTGTAATTGTGTAGGTTAGAACTTGGCATGTGTGCCACAGATCGATGACTGGTTAACATGTCCATTGGATTCCCTTTCTAAAAAATCAGATGTTTAAGCAGTGTCTTAACAGGTGCTAAACCACATTTGAAACTCAATTAAATCATGCAAGGTTACTTTACATAAGATATTTTAATTTGGGGATAAAATGAGAGCAATATTTTAGATACTAGAACTCCTTAACCTATGGATGGAAAAGCAAAACTGTCTGATTTATATTCTGTCCAAACAGGAAGCCAACATGATTTTGCACATATATGAGCAAAGCAATGTTTATGGATAAATACTGCCCAGTGATTTCTAAATTCCATTCAATTTAGCAACTTTGAGAGCATCTACTATGAGCTAGACCTTAATATTCAGACTTGAGTAACCTACTGACACTATTAGTACTTATTACTAATACTACTCAGTAACCTAGTAGCCCTTACTCTGCTAAATAATATAGATACCATGGTTCTAAACCATATAACACAGTCTCTCCTGAAAGCTCAACTAAATCTAGGCTAGGCTATAATGCTAGATAGGACTTTTCTAAAAAAAAAAAAAAAAAAAAAAAAAAAAAAAAAAAACCTTGAGATTGATGAAGAGAGTTCATAATAGAGAGGCAAAGCTAAAAGATAGGTCCTCAGCATCCCCCAAGCCCAAAGGCTGTGACCTCTTTTTGATGCCTCTTGTGACCCCTCCTGAGCCACCAGAGGCTGCTGAGTTGCTGGAAACAAGTCTGTCTTGTTTCCACCTGTGGGAACCCTTTCTGCCATGGCTCTCCCCCCAGAATCCAGGCCTTTCAACTGCCTCCAGGCCCCAGCAAGGAAGGAAACTCTGTTTCTTCTGCACCTGGGCTATCTTTTTTTCTTTAGTCACTTACTGGCAGGTAGAAATGTAATTTAAATTAAATTTAAAATTCATGTCTTTACTCTCAAGATCATTTCACGTGTTTGTTATCACCCATGACAAGCGGCTAGTACGTTTGATGACACAAATACGTACCATCTCCATCATCAGAGAATGTTCTTTTGAACATAACTGATAACATCTGTCCTAGGCCTGCCTTCCTTTCAATGTGATAATTACCTTTTTTGTTTTTTCCAGAACTGGGCTTGAACACGGGGCATTCTACCTCCAAATTACACCCTAGTCCTATTTTTATTCTTTATTTTGAAACAGGGTCTCACTAAGTTGTGGAGGGCCTCACTAAGTAGCTGAGGCTGGCCGCAAACCTGTGATCCTCCTGTCTCAACTTCCCAAATACTGGGATTACAAGCATACGCATAGTTATCTCTAAAGATAACTGACCCCAAGGAAGACGGTTGCTCCCTGCCCTACATGAGAACACCATGACGGGTACTTCCTCTCTCACGTTAGACCTCAAATATCATGTGATTTATGTGGCATTGTCCAGTTCCCATACTTTATTTACTATCCAAGCCCCCAGTTTTCTATTTCCTTCCCAAGGTGCTCGACCAGTGCTTGGCTCTGTGCTAATGACTTTAACACAAGCTTAATCCTCTCAGCCTTCCAGGGAAAGACTTCCTAGCCACAGAGAATGTGTTTATTACTGTCTAGACCTTTTTAGGGAGAGAAGACATTTATTTCAGAAAGCCATCCCTCACTGTTGTGTAAGCAAGGGTAGGATCTTTACCTACCTGTCCTGAAGAGGTACCCTTGGCATACCAATGGACTGACTCGACTATTTAGCTGCATTCCACTCAGTCAGAGGGCAAAACACCAAGAACTCTCCCTGTTGGAAAATAACTGCTCAGAAAAGGCCATTCCCTTCCTTTCTTCTGCAAGTGAACTTTAGAGTAATAATGATTCTTGAAGTTATAATTAATTAGACATTCACTGAGTTTGAGCTTCTTTGTTAGGTGTTTTATACTTAGTATCTCAACAATCCTATGAGGGTTGAAGTCTCAATGTGATGAAATATATCTATGGCTCCCTCCCACTTTCTGTTCTTTGCCTCGTTTGCAAGACTGAATTCTTCAAGGTCAGATCTGTGTCATCTTACACATTTTAGAATCTGGAATATAGCCCACTCTGGCCTGGGGAGGGTTCTGTACACATTTATGGAATTCAAGAATCAGTGAACACATCACTTCTAAGCCTCCTTGTCCACTACTCCTGGGTACCAGCCCCTGTTCAAACCTGATTTCCTCAGGTCCCAGGACTCTGCCCAGACCATCAGAGCTCCTGTTTTGTCAGCCTGAACCTCCCTGGGGTTAGGAGGTGCTTCCCAAACTGAGTTCTGGTTAGAGAATCAGGATTCCCTGCTCTGAGGGAGGAGAATCAGGAAAGTACTAGAATTTGAAGTCACTGCCCAGCCTCGTTCAGCTCAGGGTGTTTGAAGCCGGGCTCAGGCTCTAGGCTAAGATGGACTAATCAAGGCCACCGCCAGAGGGTGCCAGAGGGCGATTGAAGGGACATTAGCAGGATGCAGTTAAGGGTGTGGCTGACTTAATGGTTCTCTAAGGCCCCAAGGCTTCTGGAAACTGCTTGGCATGTGTAGTAGTACCTTTGCAAATATGTTTTTAAAATAGTCTCTCCCTCCTTATGTAATTTTTAATTAAAATGAAAGAAAACAAAAGCCACCCTATCAATCCTTTCCTATTTTTTCTTTTGTATGCTTATCCCTATATAAACCAAGCATACACAGGAACACTTTTCTCTGTACTGATTTTTTAAATAGTCATGTTTATATCCTAGAATAGACTCAACAGAATTAAAAACAAGGGCTTTTGTAATGGTTTATATAAGCCTTTTGAATGAAAATGTGGATTTTGGAGTATTGGCAAACAAATATGAGTTATGGGAAAGTAACTATGTGGCTACTATGTTAGCCATATTCCTGTTGCCATGGTGATTTTACCATTTCTGGAGGCACAAACCCAGGAAGTTTTTGCAAGGTAGGCAGAAGGTAGAGGGCTATATCTTTGTAAATATTTGCACTTATAAGCATGCTTTTCCATCTCAGTCCTGCCTGTCCTATTGAATTGTCTACATGCCACATCATAGAAGAACCTCCTGTGTACATTTTTTGAAGAAATGTATTATCTTAAGTCCATTTCTGCATTTAACCTTCATTGGCATCAAGTGGTGTGGCGTGGGATCTACGTTGTTCCTCACCTAAAGAGATGAAGTTTCTAAGAGGCAGCAACTTAGAGTGAAGAGAGGATGCATGCTGGATCCCTGGACTCATCCTGGCTGTGTCATTGGTCACTGATAAGGTCTAGGGCAAATCCCTTCATCACCTGGCCTGCAGTGTTTTGTTTTGGTTTTGTGTGGTACTGAGGATTGAATCCAGAGGTGTACACCTCCGACCCTTTTTAATTTTTATTTTGAAACAGGCTTTCACTAAGATGTTGAGGGCTTTGCTAAATTGCTGAGACTGGCCTCAAACTCACGATCCTCCTGTCTCAGCCTCTCAAGTACTGGGATTACAGGCATGCACCACTTTGAACATCCAAGAAAGAGATGTCAGTCAACCACAGGCCCTTCCCCTCTACCCAACCACCTCCTCTGACAGTAGTAGGAGTAGACTTTAGCTTCTTCCCTTCCTCTTCCTCCTTTCACTATATTGTAGGTTCAGTACAGTGGCAAAGCAAACTGCAAGGAAGTCAGACTGCTAGAATTCCACATTGGCCTTGTGGCTTACCTGGAGAGCTCTAAGACATGCTTCAGCCTTATCCTTCATAAAATGTGTCCAATACTAGTAACTAATGTATGGCATCATTATGGTGACAGAGTAAAATAAACCTTACAAATCACTCTATGTGGTGCTTGGCCAGCAATGCACCAGCAGGAACTCTAGACACACTCATGGCCATCGCTGTCTCTGCTTTCATCGGCCAGGTGACCCACTCATTGTAAAACAATGTCCCATGTAGAATGTGACAGCTACAATGATGGCACTGTCTAACTGCTTCTGGAAGGAGCCAGAAATGGTGCTTTCTAGAATGTTTCAGTTACTGTGTTTGCTCTGGTTTTTATCAGTATAAGGTCAGCTTTTAAGAAACAATTAAGATGACATTGTTTAAGACAGTAGGAACTCCAATAAGAAAAAAAAAAAGCATAAATCAAAAGGTGTATTTTTCTTCTACTTTTCCTCCTTGAATATGCACCCTGCTCCCTGCAGTGCTGCTGCAGAATTGTCACTCTGTGAGCGCTTCTAAATGACCCGAATAAATCCTATTTTGAAATTCTGTGAAATAAAAATCTATTAAGGTAGGAGTTAGCAGAGCTCACTTTATTCATTTGCACTTTCAAAACGAATTATTCATTAGCCATAAAACTTCCATTCCCTCCAGTGTCCTGCCCCCTGGACTGACCTTGACTGAACAAGGCACATTTTCCACACTGGTAGTCATCAGAGGGTGCATTAGGATCGGCTCAGATGCATCCTGCTCCCCTCCACTGCAAGCCACCCCTCACCACCACCCCCATACCCAGCCCCAACCCCAAACCCCACCACATCAAGAGCTGCTGATTCTTCTGTGGCAGTGAAAGAAACATTGCTCATCTTCCTCTGGGGTTTGAAGAGTATGCAAGAAGGACAGAGGGGAGCTACAGAGAAGAAACTAGGACTTTGCAGAACCAAAGAGTTGCAAAGGGGAAGTGCCTAGTCATACGCATGATCATTTACTGGCTTGCTCCCACATCAAAGCAGACAGTTCCAAGAAAACAAGTTCAGGTAGGAGATCAGCATAAACTAGCATAGTTTAAAAAAATAAAAATAAAAAAAGATTGTAATGGAAACAGAGGGATTAGAATCAGCTCCAAGAAAAGGAGAGTAGGGCTGGGAGTGTAGTTGAGTGGTAGAGCACATGCTTAGCAATTCAACATCCAAGCATCAAAGACAGAGAGAAAGAAAGAAATGGAGCCTGGAGCTCAGATGCAATGTGAAATGAGACTGGAGGCAAAGGGGGAGTCCTGCCCCAGGGCAGTGCCAGGCTGGGCTGAGGTGCTGGCCTTGATCCTGCAGTCAGGAGGGAGGTCACTGCGGGCTTTTAAATGGAGACAGGGGGTGATGGCACTGGTGTTTAATACACATTATGAGATGGATGAAGGGGCAATGAGACTCAATTGTGAGCTGGGACAGACTCCACAAGGGAAAGGACTGTAGGGAGGAGGGACGGGTCCCATCCCTGGCGTGACACCACCGACCTTCAAGTTGGCCTCTCTGGAGCCCTGCCAGAGCTACAGATTTTCCATGGGAGAAGGGGAGCCTTGCTCTCTCTAGATTTGGAAATCCACAGAGGTCATTTTGGTTGTCACAATGCCTGGCACGTGATAAGAGGGAGCCAGAATGGTTCATCCTCCCTTAGCACATGGGACAGTCCCATGCAAGTAATAATGTTGCAACCCAAGTACCAGTGACATCCCCAGAGGCATTCTGTATTAAACACCTCTTTACAGCCAAAAGATGTGTGGTGGGATGATCCAGGATGGGGAGGAGGGCCTAGAAGTTCATGGTCATTCTGAGGTTGTGTCTCAGAGGACACTGAGCATGCCCAGTGAAGCATCATTTAGCTCTCACTACTGAGACTGTGAAAGGTGGTGGGAAAAACTTGCACAGAATTCAAACTCACTTAGATAAGTTTTCCTTTATTACATACAGAGTAGCAGGTACTATAGTGAGTGTCCTGTACATTATTTCTCACAGTAATTATGTAAGGCATGGATTTGTTTTTTTTTTTCCTTTTACACCAGAAATCCAGGAGTTAAATGTCTTCTGCAAAGCCACACAGCTCTAAAGTAGTGGGGCTTGGAGTAAGAAACAGTAATGTAACATGAGACATAAAAGCTGAGAATGGTGGTGCATTTGTACAGATGACATTTGTACAGATGAGCAAACTGAGGTCCCAAAGAGCTATTTGTCCCAGATCCTCCTACAAGTAAAGTAGCAGAACAGATTTGAACCCAGGCCTTCACTGTTATTTTGTAAGCCCCAGTACATGGCCATGAGAGATTGGCCCATCTCTCTGGGCGGTAGGAGAGGCAGCACATGCTCAGTGGGCAGCACCAGTGCCTGGAAGCTGAGGATAGAGTTTTTACTACTGGTGGTAGCTGGGTCTTCCTGGTCCCTGGAAGAGCGTCTCTGATCCTTTAGAAAGGAAGGAAATTGTGACCCAGGCTACAGGGTAGATAAAACTTCAAGGAAATTGTGTTAAGTGAAATAAGCCATTCACAATAAAACCAATACCAAGTAATTCCAGTCATATTAGGTACCCAGAGTAGTCAGAGTTGTAGAGACAGAAGTAAAATGGTGATTCCAGGGGCAAAGGGGAGAGAGAAATGGAAAATTGCTTCATAGATATGAAGTTTCCATTTTTTCAAGATACAAAGAGTTCTGGAAATTGGTTGCACAACAACATGAATATACTTAACGCTGCCAAACTGTACATTTAATGATTATGATAAAAGTTTTATGTTATGTGTATTTTACATAAAGCATGCATGCATACATGCACACATACATATATATATGCTATTTTACCTAATGTGTATATGTGTGTATGTATGTGTGTGCCTATTTTACCTAAAGCACATAAATATTCTATTTTACATATATATATATATGTATGTATGTATACACACACATATGTTGAGTGTGTGTTTGTGTTACTAGGGATTGAACCCAGGGGTGTTCCAACTCTGAGCTGTACTTCTGGCCCTTTTTATTTTGAAATGGATTCTCACTAAGTTGCTGAGGGTCTCAAACTTGGGATCCTCCTATCTTAGCCTCCCAAGTACTGGGATTGCAGGTATGTGCCACCACATCCAGCTCCGAAGCATGTATTAAACTACTAAACTAGATATCTACAAAGAACCAGTCAGGTAGAATATCCAGTGGTGCAAAGATAGAAGAGGTGATTGTAACTGAGGAAAGAGGTCCAAGATCAGCCTTGGTCCCAGTCGTCTGGCCCTTCTGGCAGCAGCTAGGATTATGTATATCAGTGAGGGTCTATGTGTAGGGGAAGCAAATGTTGAATTTTTAACATGGTCTGCTTTCCCCCACATCTAAATCAATTGAAGAAATCAGGGAAACCTGGCAGTGCCTTATCTAAATTGTTGGTGAGCCTACCTCTGTTAATCCAAGTGAAAGCCTCTGACAGAATTAGTGATAAACAGCCTCATATTATCCTTAAAAGAAAATAAATAAATCTCCTGAGTTTAGAGCAGAACAGATCCCTATGCTCAGAGCCTGATTTCACAACAAACATCAAATATTGAAGCAGAGATAGCCTGGGGAGCCCAGTGCTATCTATCAGGTGTCTAATCAAATGGGATTTCTTGGTCTCCCTGGGAGGGGAGTGAGGTCCATGGAGTGTTAGTGGCATCAATAACTCCAGTGTCAGTCGCAGTAAGGTTGGTGTGGACTTAATCTGCTTACCCAGAAGGAACAGGGAGAAAAGTTGGTGTACAGTAATTGAGCAGTTAGCAAAACTGGAGAAGAGAAAAAGACTGGATCCTAAAATGACCTATTTCGTGCAGTTAAGTCCTCGTCAAGAAAAAGGTTAAAATGGACATTTAATAACAATGGCAATCACCTTGATCAATATAGTGTGAAGGAAGGTTCTGAGTTTATTTAATAGTTGTATTAGTAATAATAGATTATCCAAGTTGAATTTCCTTCAAAGAAAAGGCCGACTTACATTTTCAACCATGATTTCTTATTAGTATATTCAGTTGTTAGGACTTTTCTTGGATATACTCTCCAAATATCAAATCCTCATCATTTAAAGCATAATTGTTTGCATATATGTGATGGACTTCTTAAGGCATTAAGAATTAGGCATTCTCATAAAAAAGAGTGAAGTTTTGTTTTGTTTTTTCTAGTACTAGGGATTGAACCCGGGGCATTCAACCTCGGAGCTACACCCCCAGCCCTATTATTTTTTTCTTTATTTCAAAACAGGATCTCAGTAAGTTGCCAAGGGCCTCACTAAGTAGCTGGGGTTGGCCGCAAACCTGCGATCTTCCTGTCTCAGCCTCCCAAGTACTGGGATTATAAGCATGCGCCACCATGCCTAACAAGAGTGAAGTTTTTTTGTTTGTTTGTTTTGTTTTGTTTTGATACTGGGAATTGAACCCAGAGGCATTCTATGTCCAAGTTATACCCCCAGCCCAATTTCATATCTTATTTGGAAACAGGAGCTCACTAGGTTGCTGAGAGCCTCGCTCAATTTCTGAGGCTGGCTTTGAATCTCCGATCCTCCTGTCTTAGCCTCCCAAGTACTGGGATTACAAGTGTACACCACCATGCCCAGCTCGAGTAAAATATATATACATACACAGATATATGTATGTACATATATATGTGTATGGATGTACATTACAACATGGATGAGCCTTGAAACCATTAAGCTAAGTGAATAAGTCACAAAAGTTCACATATTGTATAATTCCATTTATATGAACAATCTTGACTAGACAAATACCATAAAGGCAGAGAGTAAACAGGAGATTAAGAGACTGAAAAATAGGAAATGACTGCTTAATGGTATGAAATTTCTTTTAGGGAAATGAAAATGTTCTAGAACTAGATACTGGTAATTTATACAACTTGCAAATATATTAAAAATCACTGAATTAATCATATGTTTTTAAAAGGTAGGTCTTACGAAATGTCAATTATATCTCAACAAAACTATTATAAAGATAAACTATTAGAGTAGACTTTCAGTGGGAAATAACAAAAAATTGTGGAAAAAACTTAACTTGCAAGGCCAACCTGGGCAACTTAGATCCTGTCTCAAAAAAGGGGGGGAGGGGGACTGAGTATATAGTTCCATGGTAGAGCACTTGCCTAGCATGTGTGAGCTCCTTGGTTCAATCCCCATTAACACACACAAAATCTATATGACTATTCTGTATTATTTACCAAACATTTACTGCTTACCTGCTCTATGCCTGGGTTTAGCAGATACAAATGTCTCCCCCAGAAGACTAAAAAACCTTAAAAAGATTCAAAAGATGTCTGTGGGTTAAATGAGGATAGTAGTAATCTTTGCTTAAAAATGTCCTTCCTGTGCTTTCTCTGTGAACCTATTTGCTGATCATTTTTCTGTTTCTATGTATACTAGGAATGATGCTAACGTATAAGAGAACAGAATGAGAGAACAGAAAAAAAAATTCTAATTTGTGTGTTTAAAATGTATATCCTCATTGCATCAAAATCTTAACCATCTTGAACATTTTGCAACTTTGACTAATTTTTATTGTACGCAAAAGTTATTACAAGTGAAAAGCATTAGTTGAGGATATCAGATTCTCTCTCAACATTTTAGAACTTGTGCTTATGGAACCAAACTAAAAGTATTGCATTATTTAATTTTCATCATCTAGAAGGTTTTCAGTGGTATTGTCCCCTCTGGGATGCTACCACAGATGGTCTGGAATGTGTCTGATATTGCAGAGATTTATTTAGGAAAGCAAGGAATGCACCTTCAAGGGAGAATGTGGGCCATCTCCAGAGGGAGAGATACTTTAGGATTGTCTGGGTCTTTTAAAGGAAACATGATGAGGGGTGGGCCTGGGAAGGTCTGTGGGGACAGCTTCAGCCTGGCGATGACAAGATGGGTTTATGGAGGTCTGGCTGTTCTCAGGATCCTTAGGTTAACATCTTCTCCATTATCCAATCAATAGATATGGTTGGGAAAGTACCCGATATTATAGGTGCTATATCTTTGCTCAATCTATCCTAAAAATACATGTATTCATAGGCTAATCAACAGTGCACAGGGCAATTTCATAAGTAGATGAATTTCTAGTAACTTTAAGATTATAAATAAAGACTTGCAGAAATTTTCCAGAAATGTAGGAATAACAGGCCTAAGAGAGGGAACTGGCCTGGGGAGTGAAGGTATGAGAAATTTTAGCTCCCGGCTTTCAGATTAAAATTACAGTCTCCTTTTTCTTTCTTTTATCTCCTTTCTTTCCATTTCTATTTCTTTCCTATCCTACCTCAGTATTGTCTGCAGATTCTCCCTTAGTGAAATTCTCTCCCAGACATTTTCAAAGAAAAGGAGGGCTGTGGTAGAGGAGAGGGGAAGGACCTGTAATGAGTGTCCTTTGTATATTTAAATTAAAAGGGAAGTCTGCCTTCCATCTCCAGTCAAGTAGAAAATTACCCTTTCACTTGGGGGAGAGGCAGAAAGAACCTGGCTTGGCTGATTGTTGAGTGAACTTGGCTGTTTCCTTAGCAGGGTGTTTCAGGGAAGCTCGGAGGGAAGAATTGGCAAGTATTTCCCAGCAGAGCCCTCACTCAGTAGCAGGGCCCCCACATCTTTCTATCATGGTGTAGCTAGCACATACATCATGTTAGGTACCCTGTGCCTCTATCATGTCCAATCAGCCTGGGCTTCCCATTCTCCCTTGCCGCTCTTCCCCCAGCCACTGTCCTGCTGAGTCTTCTCAGCTGCACCCACATCTCTTAACACCTTCTGATTCTACTGAGTCCTCACTGATCACCTCAGGTCTACATGGTTTTTCTATCTAAACGATTTGATTTCATAATGTCATGAGATTGGGGGGGGGCTCACACATTTTTTTACATATGCATATGGTAAATAATAGGGCAGTGTCACCAATTGTAATCCCAGCTACTGGGGAGGCTGAGGCAGAAGGATCAAAGTTCAAGGCCAGTCTGGGCAATTTAGCCACACACACCCCCTCTCAAAATAAAAAATTAAAAGGGCGGGGATGGAGAGATGTAGTTCAGTGGTAGAACATTTGACTAGTATAAGCGAGGCCCTGGGTTTGATCCCCAGTAGCACAAACAAAACAAAAACAGTGTTAGATAATGTTTATTAAATGTAAGCACCACTGTTAAAATGTGATATTCATTAACTTATTTGAGTCCTCATGACAGTATTATAAGAACTATCATTAGCCTGATTTTACAGATAAGAAATATGTGATTCTGAGATGCTAAATTAACTTACTAGAGTGGGACTGGAATTTGAACCTAAGCAGTCTAACTCGTAACCACTATATCACCCTGAAAAAATACTACCTTTCTCATTTAGCCTACTGGTGGGTGCTCAAAAAAATGTGCTAATAGTAGGAATTGGCTGTATGTCTACACTGTTAAATAGTAAGAATTGGCTATATGTCTACACTACTCAGAAGTTTAGCACTAGTTTAGTGGAGAAAGCATAGTCTTGGTTCAGACAAACCATGGCAGCTTTTTAACATTTGGAAAGTTAGATTTTTGTGGGAAAAGTTAGATTTTTGTGGGAAAGTTAGATTTTTTTAGGAAAGTTAGGGACTCAAGGGAGAAGTCAGGCCATCTCAAGAGGGGAAATCCTCTGGGCCAACAGAGTCTTTGCCGCCTTTGCAGTTCTTTTATAGAACTCCCAAAAGGGGATGGGCAAAGCAGAGGTCTGGACCTCTTCTTCCTCAGGTTTCTTAGCAAAGATGAGTGGTGACTGGCTGAGGTCTGACCCTTGCCCTCCTCATGGATCCTTTGCTTACTAAGGATCTCAGGAATCTCAGGTGAGAAGAGGGGCCATTGAGATTAAAGGTGTGGGCTCTTTGAGCCAATACCTTATAGGGTAAAGTTAGAGATTATGAACTTTCTAGATTTTAAAACTATATTTTTCCTTTCCTTCCCAATCTGTCTCTTCTCTGCCTAAATTTTTATTCCTTCTGTTCTACCTATCTGCAAAATACAGATAAAACCTTGATAGCCTCTCTTTCTGGGGTTTTGTGGATTAAATGAGATGAGAGATATGGAATATCTATGGATTTTCTTCCCTTTTTTGACATGGCTGATTATCTCCTTTTGACATCCCGTGATGGAAACTGTTGGGGTATCATGTCCATTGCACAGATGAGAAAACTTGTTCATATGGGATAAGGCAAATTCCCTGTACCATTCAGCAGGAGAGCGGGAATAGAAGAATAGACACATGCCCACTGCTACATCTTTGCTGAGAGGTGGGGTTGAAATAGTTATAACCAGGGTGAAATTTTCCCACTGTCCAAAAACTCACTGTTAAAAATATTCTACATGTTTCAAAACCAGTTTTACAGTGTAGAAAGTACAGCACAAATCTTTATCTTTAGAATTAGTCATCCTAATCTGAACAGGTGATCATTATGAAACATAATATGGTCGAACACAACATAATACAATACAATAAGTATTACTGCCATAACTAATTGTGGCAGAATATACCGAATTTGTAGAAATCCCGAAAGATCTTAACTTGTGCTGGATAATTTGGTTTTTTTTTTTTTTTTTCTTTCTCCTCTAAAAGCAGAAGGCAAAATTTATTCTTCTAAATTGGGGTTTTAACCCCTAACTTGAATAGTTGGTACCTTTGTTGCTGAGGCTGGCCTTGAACCTGTGATCTTGTCTCAGTCTCCCAAGTACTTGGATCACAGGTGTGTGCCACTGCACCCAGCTCACCCAAGTTTTAATTTAGGTTTATTCTCAAAATAGCATATAGATTTGTGTGTGTGTGTGTGTGTGTGGTACTGGGGATTGAACTCAGGGGCTTTCTACCTTCGAGCTATACCCCTAGCCCTATTTTTTAATCCTTATTTTGAAACCAGGTCTCACTAAGTTGCAGAGTGCCTCACTAGGTAGCTGAGGCTGGCCGCGAACCCGGATCCTCTGGTCTCAGCCTCCCAAATGCTGGGATTACAAGCGTGCGCCACCACGCCCGGCTAGCATATAGATATTTAACCATTCTGAATGTTCTACATTAATGGGAGAAATAGCAACATATCTTTAGGCTCAGCATATCTCAGGGCTTAGTAGTTTTCTTCTAAGTTCAAATATAGTGAAATTAATGAGCAGGTAAGACTGTTCTGTGGCTGTCAGTGCTACCTGGGTCATTAGAGTAACACACAGTTTGGCTCAGAACACAGATCAGTGAGACAGATCTTAAAGTCATCACAAAGTTTATTTCCTTCTGCCAGCTTTCATGCACACCAAGAAGACTAAAGCTCATACAATATACAGAACATGGTTCCATTTCCTCTTTAACAAAAGAGGTAACAATATGGTTGAAACCCCCAGCCATAAGCTGATAGGTCCAAAACAGATGCCATCAAATGGCTGCCTGTGGACCAAATCTAAGCCACTGTCTGCTTTTGTAAATAAAGTTTGATTAGAATGTGGCCACTCTCATTTCTTCACATACTGTGAGTAGCTGCTTTGTGTTACAACGGCAAAGCTGAGTAGATGCATCAGAGACCGCGTGGCCTGCAAAGCAAAACTCTGGCTACCTACCCTTGGCAGACAAAGTGTGCCTGCCCCAGTTCTAAAGCAGTGGGGGTCCTCCTCACCACGCCCCACCAGTGTTAGGAAAACAGATTTGTTTTGAAATTAATGAGCAGGTAAGACTGTTCTGTGGCTATCAGAGTAAAGAATACAAATGGTGGGAGTGGTAACTAAAAAGGTAGCTGGGCCTGCAGATTAGACAATATTAGAATATAACCACTTTGTCACTGTACATTGCACAAATGTCCATGCAAAAATTGTTGAGGAATGCATGAAGAAGCAGGAAGTCATCTATACTCTCACCATGGAGAAATGAGTTGTTAACATCTGGATAAATATCTCTACAGCCTTTTTATACTACATGTATATGCAGATATATATATATATGTGTATATATGTGTATATATACATATATACATATGTATATATTTAGAACATATACTGTTTTTATATTTTGATTTTTTATCCAATAATATGTATTCCCTATGTTGTTAATTTATCAATTTACCTCCAGATATCGTTTTAAATATAGTATCAGAAGCTGACGACAGTGGAGTTCCAGCTCCTCCCTCCCATCTATATGGGGTTGTGTCATACATTTTACTCTTGCATGTACTATCAACCTCACAATTCATTCTTATTTTTTTACTTTATATGATCTAATCTATATTCATTTTTTTCCATTTCCATAGCCCTTCATTTCTTTGTGTAGATATAAGTTTCTGTCTGGTAACATATTCTTATTGTCTGAGGATTTCCTTTTACATTTTTGTATTGCAGGTCTGCTGGTAAGGAATTATCTCAGCTTTTGTCTATCTTAAAAAGTCTTTATAAGCCGGGCGTGGTGGCGCACACTTGTAATCCCAGCATTCGGAAGGCTGAGACCAGAGGATCCGGGTTCTCAACCAGCCTCAGCTACCTAGTGAGGCACTCCACAACTTAGTGAAACTCGGTTTCAAAATAAAGAATAAAAAATAGGGCTGGGGATATAGCTCGGAGGTAGAATGCCCCTGAGTTCAATCCCCAGCACCGCAAAAAAAAAAAAAAAAAGTCTTTATAGCCGGGTATGGTGGTGTTCTGTACGGTTCCACCTCTGGGACCCAGATCCTCTGGAATCAGCCTCCCAAGTACTGGGATTACAAGCATGTACCACCACATCTGGCTCTTTCTTCTTTCTTTTAATGAATCTATTACTGATTTATGTTTTGGTATCTAAGGATAATGAAAATAGTCCTTAATTATTATGAAAATCATTCTTAGTTTATATTTAACATTTAAGAATAATAAGATACAGAAAATATACGGTCTTTCCATTTGTAGAATGTACAATTGCAGAATGTGCAATTGTTAAAAAATTGACCAGAAAAATATGCTGAAGATATGGGGAGAAGGACATGTTAAGCAATAACCTGTGAGGATATTTCCGTCAAATCCAGAAACTTTACACAATAAATTATCAAGCTTCTTTAATAAATAAGTGGGCAGGGGAAAATGGTAGAGTAGGGGAGTTCCGGAGATTAAAAGAGATTTAAAGGACTTTTCAACCTAACGTAGTAAATATTCAGTCTAATAGTATTATGAGAAAGGAAATGACCCTTTTCCAGTGGCATTTTCAGGTAGGGATAAAAATGACTTTGTCGTTTCTAATTTGAAAAGGCCACCTGAGTCAATTGGAGATAATGAGAGAATTTGAACAAGGATGGGGGGTTGGGGGATATTTTGTTATTTTTACTTTTATGGGTATGATAATAGTATTATGATGCTAAAAACGGTATATCTTTAGCCAGGTACAGTGGCATGCCCTTTTAGTCCCAGCTACTCAAGCAGAGGCAGGAGGACCACTTGAGCCCAGAGATAGAGACCAGCTTGGGCAGCATAGTGAGACCCTGTACCTCCAAAAAAAGAAAAGAAAAGAAACACCTTTATCCATTAGAGATAATTAAATAGCAATATTTGTGGGTGAAATGATATGATGTCTGAGATTTTCTTTCTCTTCTTAAACTCTTTCAACAAGAAAAAAATTGTAGGGGGTATAGAAAAACAATATTAGCATGAGGTTGTTTGTTTGCATAGTGCTGTGGATAGAACCCAGGGCCTCACACGTGCTATACAGATGCTCTGCCACCTAGCAACATCCCCAGCCCTAAGGTGGATATTCACTGAATCTGGGGGAGGAGCACCTGAAGTTCATTATGCTTTTCCCTAGAGATTTATATTTGGATTTATATTTGAAGTGTTTTGCTTTAAACCATGTGCTTGATTTTTAAGCATTTAAAAGTTAACTGTTTCTGTATCTGTACAATGGGATTGCAATTCAGATTGTATACAAAATTGTGAGGACAATGAGAATTAAATGAAGTAGTAAAAGAGTTTAGAGTCTGGGAGTGTAGCATAGTTATAGAGTGCTTGTCTAGCATGGGTTAAGGCCTTGTGTCAATCCCCAGCACCACAAAAATAATAGTCTAGTTCTAGTACAGTTCCTAATACATGAGAAGTGATCAATATCTGCTGGTATTATATTTTTTGCATTATGAAACTACAAATATACTATCCCGTGAACCCAGATCATTGATATTTCTGACCTTTGTGAATGATGGATTTTAAACCCTCATTGTGGTACACAAGAGTAAAAAACTAAAATAGGGAATTTTTTCAGTATACTCATACATGTTCTCAGCAGTCTAGAAACCATATTTGCATGTATAACATGCATAGAGGACCTAAGTATGATAGCGGACTGGGGAAATCAAGGAGAACATGATTGGATTTTCATTTCATCCTCACAATCTGGCAGCTCCAGATTGTTTAAAAGGAAACATTCGTGGTTCTCTGTGAGATTGCTAATAAATACCTGTAAACACAGGCACCATGAGCATAGAGTGTCAAAGAAGGACAGAAGTTTCCATGACCATTGTCTCTCCTTCACAAGTGAGGCTCCCACTAAGCTCCAGAAGGCTCTGGGTCACATGACACTGCTCAAACTCGGTCTGGACCAACTTACTTAGCCACTCGTCAGTCAATTGCTCATTAGCCACTATACCCAGCAGCACACAAATTTGTAGGAAAATACATCAACTTAAAGACATGGGATTAGCCGAGCATGGTGGCGCACGCTTGTAATCCCAGCATTCGGGAGGCTGAGACCAGAGGATCTGGGTTCGTGGCCAGCCTCAGCTACCTAGTGAGGCACTCTGCAACTTAGTGAGACTTGGTTTCAAAATAAACAATAAAAAAAAAATAGGGCTGGGGGTATAGATCGGAGGTAGAATGCCCCTGAGTCTAATCCCCAGTACCACAAAAAAAAAAAAAAGACATGGCATTTGGGAGTGAAAGAGTCACTGTCTCATCCACCAGTCATCACCAGTGATTTAAGTAATACATTTGGACCGCACCCCAAAGCCCCCTTAAAATGTATTCTTTTTGTGTGCCCCCTTTCGAAGAAAACTGCTATCAGAGAGAAATGTTGGGAAGCAAACTGTTTTAAAAAGAAGAAAAAGGAAAACAAGGGCAGTGTTGAGGGAACTTTAAGTAGCAATTTAAAAAAAATTTGTGTGTGTGTGTTTTACTAGGGATAGAATCCAAGGATGTTCTGCTTTGAGCTACATTAGATTACTTTTTTTTTTTTTTTTTTTTTGCGGTACTGGGGATTGAACTCAGGGGCATTCTACCTCCGAGCTATACCCCCAGCCCTATTTTTTATTCTTTATTTTGAAACCGAGTCTCACTAAGTTGCGGAGTGCCTCACTATGTAGCTGAGGCTGGCCGCGAACCCGGATCCTCCGGTCTCAGCCTCCCGAATGCTGGGATTACA